>JACEIK010001402.1:104116-116710 GCA_018107945.1 Datura stramonium
TTTCCTATAATTCAATTTTGATTTCGATTTATAGAGAGAAATTCTTTTTATGATTAGGGGAAGAATCTGATTCGATCTCCGGGCTTATAACCAACCTATGAACAATGGTCTGTCTCGTCTAGTTGGTCTCCTTCTTGGCATAAAGAGTCGTCAGTACTGAAAAGGCCCTGGCATTATAATCTTGGCTTTCATTTGCGGGATAGTTTTTCCCTTTATACCTGTTTTACTTCAAGCTTCAGTTTATATTATTATTATGTGATTAGTAGTGGTTAGCAATTTCGCATTCAAATATCCAGCCGAAGGCAATTCAAAGTTTGAAGTACAATTTAGTGCCTAACAAATACAAAAGTCTTGGCTGTTGGGTTTGTTCACAGTAGTAACTTAGACTAGGAAGTGGGAAGGGGCTGCGCGAATGCAAGCTTCCGTTACCCCAAATTATGACGTTGTTTTTGTCATTTGGACAGTCCTTAGGCGGGCACTCCTCCTCAAGTGCAATTGGGGCCGCCAACCTAGGTCATGGGCCTTTGTTGTCACACATTGACTCAACCTAGGTCATAGGCCTTCACGATCACACATTGACTCCGCCAAAGTAAGTATTGTTTTCCTTTCATACCAACATTTCTTTTAGAACAGGGTCTTCCCTTCCTCTCATCTTCTATTTTTTAAGTGGAACTACCAATCTCACAAATGAGATGGAAGTGAATACAACTACTGTATACCCATCATTTTAATTTCAAGAAGTTTGAAATAATCCCCCTCTTCTTTTTCATTTGCCTTGTGATTTAGAATCTTGTTACAACACATTTGAGTTCTTGCTCGAATTTTAATCGACGTTGAGGAAAAAACAGAATCTGATGGTTCAAACGAAATCACCTTTGTTCATTTCCTCTTAATTTATCATCTTGTTACTCCAATAATCGATACATATAAATCTCAATTTCACTATAACATTGATGTCTTTACTCTTTATGTAGTACAGTACTATGTCACATTCCTATCTCAAAAACAAAAGCAAACTTTGGATACTATTGGCATGCTCATTTGGTATCCTTGGACAAGAAATTGTTGTTATTGTTGACCCGAGCATTGCATAGGTCATCTACAGCATCCCCTCTTTCAAACACTGCAGCAGCCCCCATCCCAGAACCTGCAATAAAAAAGAAAACCATATAAACTCAAGATTATATATAGATCTAAACAACATATAATTTTTAAGAAACTTGACACACCTATGCACATGGAAATCACACCAAAACGACAGTCTTTGCCACGACGTTTCATCTCATGAAGCAGAGTTGCCACACAACGTGCACCTGAAAGGAAGGAAAGCAGGACGTCTATAAGGATAGATTTTTACAAAAAAATCACTTCTTGTTTTTCTAAAACATCAAATATTTAAAAACAAATCCAGTCTGCGAAAACCATTAAAATTTTGGATTGGAGATGGTAATATATCAAACAATTACCTGTAGCACCAAGAGGATGCCCAAGAGCCATTGCTCCTCCATTCACATTAACTTTTTCAGGATCAAGATTGAGTTTCTTGCGGCAATAGACAAATTGGGATGCAAATGCCTGCCAAGGTAACATATAATTGTTGAGACAAAATTTGTTACAGTTTGATCTTGGAGGTGTTTTCATCAATTCAACAAATTACCTCGTTTATTTCAAACAAGTCAATATTTTCAAGCCCAAGACCAGCAGACTTAACAGCTGCTGGTATTGCAACGACAGGGCCAATTCCCATAACAGCAGGATCCACGCCAACAGCGGCAAAGCTTCTGCATTTTGAAGAAAATTACAAGCTTTATTTGCAACTGGAAATTTTTTAATCTTCAGAACAATTTAGACGGTATGGTTCTTCTCCAGCATGAATAGGGGAAATTTGGAAGGGGCAAACATTTTTTATCAAGAGGAAAAACTAATGACAAATCCGATCTTCAATTGCACCCTTTTGATTAAAAACAAGCTAATTGACACTTTGCATATCCTCTAGAAAATTTACGTAAAAACTCAAAACATCAAATCTGATGGACTTAATATGATGCCTTTACCGCTGGATTTGTGATCAAGTTAAAACCCAATGGGGTTAAAGGAAGCAATGGAACTTTTGCTCTACAATTCTATCACGTATTCCTGGGCACCAAACTATAGTCTTGAGGAAGTACCTTTTCACTTTGCATTCTACTTATACGTTGTGTCTAATTCAGGAACAACTCCATATTCATTTCTTTCTAGAAACATCAAAAACCACATGATAGAAGTTCTGGGAGATCCTCATGGAATCTGCAATTCTCTGCCTTAGCAACTGCAACTGATGATGACTACTAGAGCGAGCACCATTATGTAATACTCATTCAATTTGAAGTTTCCATTTCTCAAAGAGCAGATGTATCAAAGTGAAGGACCGAGACATTTCCAGGTGAAACATGAGAGACACTTTGCAAAAGCTGAGAAAGACTTGATGAACTAAAATTAAGGGCTGAAAACTCGTAACCTGGCTCGTACTACTCATAATCAAACTAACCTTTTTTCTAGCATTTATGTACAATCTCTGTTCATATGCAAAAAATATAGCTTACCTGAATACACCAAGAATTGGAAGTCCCTTCTGCATAGCTACACTTCTCTTCATGAGAAGCACTGCAGCCGCACCATCACTGACCTGGCTAGCATTCCCTATGAAGATCATGTAATCAACATTAAGTTCCAACTTCGAAGTTGAAAAAATAGTTCAGCATAGTATGTAACTAGTACCTGCAGTTGTGGTTCCATTGCTTTTGAATGCAGGCTTCAGCTTTGCCAGGCCTGTCAAATTTGTGTTCGGCCGAATGCCATCATCAACAGAAATCACAACGGGCTTCTCATTTCGAGTTTGTTGGTCCACTATCTTTAATTGTAAAACATTAGCCACAAAAGTTAGAAGTCTATAACCCTCATCCGAAAAAAAATCTCATTCAGCAGCAGGTCTACCTTTGTCAAAACTGGGATAATCTCATCTTTGAACTTTCCAGATGCAGTTGCCGCAGCTGCTCGCTGGTGAGAAATAACCTATAGCAGAAAATTGTTGGGATTAGAACTCTAGCTATACTTACTAAAGCAATAGATGTTTTAATTGAATTCAAAATCTTACAGCAGCCTGATCTTGTTCTAGCCGTGTCACTCCAAAACGTTGTGCAACATTCTCAGAAGTGATGCCCATAGGGAGAAGGCAGTCCCTAGCTTGTACAAAAGCATCTACCTATTAAAGAATATCTCAAGCTTAAAACATGTAACTACAAAAAGAGGTTTCAGGTACAGCGATGTAAAAAATCTGAGTTAGAGCATACTTTCGGATTAGATTGTTGAACTCGTCCAATATTGTCAACAGTCATTAACTCTAGTCCAGCACCAATGCCTGCACAAAATAAAAAACAGTTATAACCCAGAAGGAAAACATAATCGTAGCATGTAGTGTTTCTATATGGGTCTATGAACTTGTATACCTATGTCATAAAATCCTGCTTTTATTGATGCAGCTACATCAGCAACAGCCTGGAGGCCAGAAGAACATTGCCTGTTCACAGTTCTGATTGGCACAGTTTCTGGGAAAATGGTATATATTTTGAGTGAGTAAGAGCATTTTAGAAAATGGAAAGAAACAGAAACTTCTTTTCGAGATGATCATATGAATTTTCCCAGTTGGTTTGATTAATTACAATCACGGGTTGGCTATTGTACAAGAAAAGAATCAATTTTACTTTCAAAAGAACTAGGAGTATTATTTTGAATTTATTATCAAATTAAGGTGGTTTGATGGTCAAAATCAAATAGGCCCATTCCTAATTGGGACTTCATATAAAATGAAGGAATGAAAACAGATTACCTGGAAAACCTGCGTAAAATGCAGCCATCCTGCACTCCATTGCTCTTATTGAACCTGGTGCCAAAACCGTACCAACAACAATATCACCCACCTCATTTGTATTCAGGTTAGTTTTCTCAATTACTGCCTGCAGTACAAGNGTTTTCTCAATTACTGCCTGCAGTACAAGATTTGCGCTCATAAAAATCTCAATTTAGAAAGAAAAAAATATTCAGAAAACAAAGTACCTGTCACCTCACATTTTTCTTTCTTTCTTTTCCTAATAAAACTGGTGTCAGGCTAGCTCGGAAATACGGTGACTGTTTTACCAAGTACCTACTACCGACTATGCCTTAGACAAAACATAGCAAGAAATCATCCAACAGTTGTTCTTTTTTTTTTCTAAAAAATAATTCAGTTGTTTCCTTCATTTTAGTATATAGGTAATTCGTTAAAGATAAAAATGCCCCAATTCCAGCAGGAATAGACTCATCAAAAGTTGAAGTTTACCTTTAGAACTGGAGCAAGTAAATCATCTGATAGGGTATCTTTAAAACCTCCACGTTTGGATTTGCAAATAGCAGTACGGTAAGCTCTGCAAGAATTACCGACAACTTTAGCATACAGGAAACCGAATAGAAATATTGGTGTGTGGAGACAACTTACGCAACAATCACAACGTCATCCCCAAAAGCACCAGCTGAACAAATTGAAGGCTGTTTGACCACATTCAAAAGAAACAGAACAATAGGAATAAGCTGTCTTAAACATCATCTGAATAAATTTTAGCTAAGGCTAAGTTCAAGAGAGAATTATATTATTACAACTTGCTGCCTATTCTCAACGTTCTTTTCTTTTTCCCCTTTGTTAAAGAAGAAAAAACCAAGTAAATTGGAAATAATAGAAGAAAAAAGGCTTACAGTGAGAGAAGAAGAAGAAGATTCATCATGGGTGTGATGAGAAAAAGAACGAATGGGTTGAAGGTGCTCCAATAGAACTCTCTGCCTTTCAATAGCTTTCTCCATTATTAATTAGTGCTTCTTCTTCTTCTTCCTTCACACAAAAATGAAAATGGATTATTGTTAAAGCCAGTGCACTAGTCCCATCATATATATACTACTAGTACTTAGCACCAAATTTATTACTTTATTTATTTTAATAAGACCATGAAATAGACCTCCACGAAATTTGGTGGAATATGTGGGGTAATTGGTGTAGTAAGATGCACCATGTGAACACAAATAAAGTTCAAAGAAAAGCTAGACTAGTTGCTTTCACATATTTCCTTCAACGTTTTTCCAATCAATAAAAAGAAATGCGCCATGGGAAAGTTCAAAGAAAAACATAGTAGCACTTGTTAGTTGTTACTAGTAAATTGCCCTAAAGAAAACATTATAATTTTCCATTTGACCATATTAGCTGGGGACCATGTTTTGATGGTCCACGTCCACGTTTTGCACAGGGGAAACTATTTATTTTTGCTTTTCTGTCCGTCATTAGGTCTTGGTTATATTTGTTTTTAATTTGGTTGTTAAGGTTCAAGAATCACAGGAACTGAGATGAAATTTCTGTGAACTAGTATAATTTGTTCTTTGCATGAGTTATACACATTGAGAGAGTGTAAATTTCTATATATTAAAAAAAATCATTATCATTGTAGTTTTAAATCTTACTTTTATTTTTACCAAGTTGTGAATTAAGACCGAGTGTTGAAGCATGTCAAAAATCTCACATTAGTGGTTAACGAGATGAGTGATCTCCTATGGACTTGGACAATTTTCCTCTCACAAGCTAGCTTTTGATGTTGATTCAGGCCCAAGATTCATTTATGTTACACTTTTCTTATAACAGAAATTTGTATACTTACCTTATAAAAAAATTTAATTATATAAAAATATTTTTACATAATCGTTTTAATCTACGGAAAAGGGGTAAAAATACCCTCAACCTATTCAATTTGATTCACCATTACCCTCAATTAACCTGTTGGTCTACCAATGCTTCTATAGTTTTTTTCTAGCTCATATGTGCCCCTAAAATAAACAGCCCTAACATTAGCTAAAATAAAGATGACGTGGCATTGCCCTATTAGTCCTTTTATTACTCACGTATATAAATTAAACCCATTTAAACTTACTCAACCCACCAATTATAACCGACCTGGATCTTGTCACGACCCGAATGTAGACCCGGATCATAACACGGGACAAGGAGCTCCGAGAGACCCCAAGTCGACCCATGGCATAGACATTCATCTAACTTCATAGCACTTAAAGCGAAATACTGAACATACGATATAGCGGAAACATAAACGTAACATAACATAACATAACATGATAAGCGGAAAGTACTAGAAGTACATAGCAGCTGAGTACTACAATCAGTTTGAAAGGCTCTATCATATCAGATGGGTTGATGGGAAAACATCCCCAACTAACCCGACAAACTAAAATAAAAGAAACATCATTGTCTGAACATATGGCCCTCGGAACATGAGGACTCACCAAAAGGGAAGATAGCTAACTCTGAGATGGACTACTGACAAGGGTGAGCCTGAGAGTCGGGTCCTGAATCATAAAACGATACAACATAGAAAGTATGTGGTCAGTACGTGGAATGTATCGAGTATGCAAGGTAAGAAAAAATGGACATTTGAAATATATAAAACTCGTAAATGGTCATAAGAGTAGGACAACATGCTTATAACATAAATAACGTAATATAACATAAGGCTCAAGGTTTTCAAACATTCCTAATACAATCGTAATCATAATCATAAGAGAAAAACTNGGACAACATGCTTATAACATAAATAACGTAATATAACATAAGGCTCAAGGTTTTCAAACATTCCTAATACAATCGTAATCATAATCATAAGAGAAAAACTTTATTGAACATGACTTGAGCCAATATACATAATCATAAGCATGCATAAATCATGAGGAACAGTGGAAATTTCTCATAACCGACATATCCCACACGAGCACACATGGAGCCCGACCTGTAACCCTAGTCGGGAGGGTGTTCATACCTTGCCAAGGGTAGAACCATGAAAGGCATGATATCACCATGAAAAGGGCCATTCGGGCCAGGCGACAATCACAAGGGAGGTCCTATCATGTTCTATGATGGCACATAGTTTTGAGATTCGGGGCAGAACCTAGGCCCTGAACCTACTCGGTGTTAAATACTACTCCCAAAACATATATAGTGCTCATAGTATAATATGCATAAGATTCATGAGCTAGTTAAATCATGATAATCATAAACATGCTTGTAAATTTGTGAACTATCCATGAGGTTAAGGCCCGTGAGTTGGCCAAAAACTTAATTCGAAAATCATGGGATTCATGCATATTTGTAGATCATATATATACTTTGCAAATCCTCAAATCATAATGGGTATTTAAATAAATTCCTATTTCAAATAATAAATCATGATGGGCTTATGAATATCAACAATTTAAGTAAAGATCATAACTCGATTCATTATTGAACATGCATAATTAGGCTTAAGNGCTTGATCACCTCTAAACTTCTCTAACTTTGCATGCATGAAAATGAATAGGTAAAGAAGGCTTAACCTATCTTAATACACTTCCGAAAATAACATAAAACAATGTAGTTTAGGTCTTAGGAACTTAGGAATTATGGAAAAACCCTTACTGAATTCACAGAAAACAACTACTAGGTGGTCCTAACGAAGGACCTAATGACTCGTTGCTCAGGGTCACGACTCGTGGAGTCGGTCATGAAGTACACTGCCTAGGCTTCAACAAAAACATACTCTACTTGACCACGACTCACCCGACAAATCGTTGGGACTAACCACGACTCCTGGGGTCCTCCCGTTGTGCCTCCCTTCTTTTTTCTCTTTCCTTACCCACCCCATGTTGACCTAATGACTCATGGGATCTGACCACGAGTCGTTGTCACGCCCATGAGGGTCCTTTTTCTCAAACTTCCCAAACTCCCCCACTAGCCTTCCCACGAGTCACACAACGACTAGTGGGCTGCACCAATGAGTCATCCCACGACTCGTTTTGTGCCTGGTGCTAGTTTTTAAGCTTTTCTCTGTTTCAACTCTCGAGTCTGATTTTTTTGGGCTTCCAGGGTATAACAATATCTCCCCCTTGAGAATATTTATCCCCGAATGTTGGAAAGCACACAAAAAAGTAGAGAACAAAGAAATTATCATATTCAAATACTGATCATTTAAACCAAAAACCGATGGAATGACTACCTCCAATTCGAATCACATAACTGAATTGATTTCATGAATCGTACACATATCCATATACATAAAAGAAACTTGCGCACATGAACTGAACATGAAACTAAATAGAGTCTGAGTGCAAAACTGATACCTCAAGCTGAAAYTGGGCTGGTAGAGAATAAATRTGGGTATCTAGCCATCATATCCACTTTGGCTTCCCACGTAGCTCCTTCAACATGCTGATTCCTCCATAACACTTTGACTAAAGCTACTTYCTTGTTCCTTAGCCTTCGAACCTGACGATCCAATATTTTCACCGGAACCTCCTCATAGTTAAGGCTGTCTCTTACACCAACACTGTCCACTGGGACAACTAGGGTTGGATCACCCACACACTTCTTCAAGAGCGATACATGAAATACAGGATGCACGGAAGCTAACTTGGAGGGTAACTCCAACTCATAAGCCACCTTGCCAACACGTCTCACTATCCGATACAATCCGATATAGCGGGGACTAAGTTTCCCTTTCTTTCCAAACCGCATCACTCCCTTCATGGGAGACACCCTAAAAAATACCCGGTCATCGACATCAAATTCTAGCTCTCTTTTTCTCACATCCGCATAAGACTTTTGGTGACTCTTGGCAGTTTTCAACCTGTCTCTTATCAACTGAACCTTCTCCATTGCCTCATGAACTGAATCCGGCCCTATCATTGCTGCCTCACCAACCTCAAACCATCCGATGGGCGATCTACATCTCCGTCCGTAGAGAGCCTCAAACAACGCCATCTGTATACTAGAGTGATAACTGTTATTGTAGGAAAACTCGATCAGGGGCAAGTGATCGTCCCAACCACCCTTGAAGTCAATCATGCATGCTATCAACATGTCCTCAAGAGTCTGGATTGCCCGCTCCGCTTGACCATCCATTTGAGGGTGAAATACTTTGCAGAGCTTAACCCGCATACCAAGCCCTTTTTGAAATGACCTCCAAAACTGAAAGGTAAATAGAGCACCTCTATCTGAAATGATGGATAAGGGAACTCCATGCAATCGAACTAACTCCCAGATATATAGTTTGGCATAATCCTCCACCGAGTCCGTGGTTTTAGCCAGTAGAAAATGTGCACCCTTGGTCAACCTGTCTACTACAACCCAAATGGAATCATATTGTCGACGAGTACGAGGCAGACTAGTGATAAAATCCATATTAATTTCTTCCCACTTCCAAGTAGGAATGTTGATATCTTGAAGCACACCTCCCGGTCTCTAATGCTCAACCTGTACTTGCTGACAGTTCAGACACTTGGCTACGAATTCTGCAATATCCTTCTTCATGACATTCCACCAATAGATTTCTCGTAAGTCACGGTACATCTTGGTTGCACCCGAATGGATAGAATACCTAGATCTATGAGCCTCATGCAACATTCGGCTCCTTAAATCATCGACATCCAAAACACATAGGCGACCCTAGTACCAAAGCACACCATCTCCCCCTTGGGAGAAGACCTACACCTTCTAAATTTGAACGGCTTCCTTCAACTTTACCAACATCGGGTCTTTAACTTGTCTAGATTTCACCTCAATCACCAAGGACGATTCTGATCCGCTCTGCACAACAACACCGCCATTCGTCGAGTCAACCAACCTAACTCCTAACCTTGCGAGTGGATGTACATCTTTCACCAGCTCCTTCTTACCCTCATCCACATGGCACTCTCCATCGAGAGTCTACTAAGTGCATTCGCTACCACATTAACCTTACCCGGATGGTAAAGAACATTCATATCGTAGTCCTTGAGTAGCTCCAACCACCTTCTTTTCCGAAGATTGAAATCTTTCTGCGTGAACACATATTGCAAGCTCTTGTGGTCCGTAAATACATCCACATGGACCCCATACAAATAATGTCACCAAATCTTCAAAGCGAATACTACCGCGACCAATTCAAGATCATGGGTTGGGTAATTCTTCTCATGGACTTTCAACTGTCTAGAAGAATATGCTATCACTTTCCTACGTTGCATCAATACACACCCGAGTCCGATTCTTGAAGCATCACAATACACCACGAAACCATCAGTACCCTCCGGGAGAGTTAACACTGGCACTGAAGTCAGTCTAGTCTTCAACTCTTGGAAGTTCTTCTCACAAGCCTCCGACTATTGGAATTTCACCTTCTTCTGGGTCAATTTGGTCAAAGGTGCCGCAATGGATGAGAAAACCTCAACAAATCTTCGATAATAGCCGACTAGATCCAAGAAACTCTGAATATCTGAAGGATTCACTAGTCTAGGCCAATTCTTCACTGCCTCGATTTTCTGAGAATCCACATTTACACCCTCACTTGATACCACATGGCCCAAAAATGCCACTAAGTTCAACCAAAACTCACACTTGCTGAACTTGGCTATAGTTGGCGATCCTTAAGAGTCTGAAGCACTACTCTCAAATGAGTGACATGTTCCTTCTCGCTCTGAGAGTATATCAAAATATCATCGATAAACATAATCATGAACATGTCCAAGTGTCGCTTGAATACCCTATTCATCAAGTCCATAAAAGCTGCAGGAGCATTCGTTAGTCCAAAAGACATAACTACAAACTCATAATGACCATACCGCGTACTGAAGGCTATCTTCGGGATATCGCACTCCCGAACTCTGAGCTGATGATACCCAGATCGGAGATTTATCTTTGAGAAATACTTGGCACCATAAAGTTGATCAAATAAATTATCAATACTGGGTAGAGGATACCGGTTCTTGACGGTGACTTTGTTCAATTGCAGATAGCTGATGCACATCCAAAGGGAACCATCCTTCTTTCAGACAAATAAGACTGGTGCACGCCAAGGAGACTTACTCGGCCGAATAAAACCCTTATCTAAAAGGTCCTTCAACTGATCCTTTAACTCCTTTAGCTCAGTTGGGGCCATCCTATAAGGAGGGATAGATGTAGGCTACATGTCAGGCAGAAGTTTAATACCAAAATTAATTTCCCTCTCGGGAGGGACACCTGGTAAGTCATCAGAGAACACTTCTGGGTTCCCACGCACCACCGGAACTGACTGGATAGTCGGGGTCTCAGACTCATCATCCTTAACCCTAACTAGATGATACATACAACCCTTGGATATCATCTTCCTGGCCTTATGATAGGAAATAAAATGACCTACGGGAACGTCCGAACTACCCTTCCACTCCAAGACTGACTCATACGGAAAGTGGAACTCCATCGCACGGGTTCTACAACTAACAGAAGAATAACACGCACACAACCAATTCATTCCAAGAATAATATCAAAGTCAATCATGGCTAACACTACAAGGTCTGCGGAGGTGACTTTATGCAATATAGAAATCGGGCATCCTCTATAGACCCGCCTAACTACAACCGAATCACCAACGGGAGTAGAAACTAAAAATGGTTCTGATAGTCTCCAAACTAACTCCAAAGATACTAGAAATGTAGGGTGTCACAAAAGATAAGGTATCCCCTAGATCTAACAAAGCATAAACATCAAGATGAAACACTTGTAACATACCAGTAACCATATTTGGTGAACTCTTTTGCTCCTGATGGGTCGCAAGGACATAGAACCTGTTCTGACACTGACCACCAGCTAATCTAATCGAGGCACCCTACTGAGGGGGACATGCTACTGGAGCAGTTGAGCTAGCGGCTAGCATACGAGCTCCGCCACCTCCTGATCTTACCGAAGGGCAATCCCTGAGTCGGTGTTCGGGTTTGCCACACCTGAAACAAGCATCTATGCCAACTAGCCACCTTCTTGGGTGATTTTTGCCACACCCCGCACAAGCTGGGAAAGTGTGATCTATCTATATTCCACCATGGCCTCTCAAATCTGGAGCCCTGCTTCTCCGATCCCCTCGTGATCTAAACGGTGTACTGGCTGATGATGGTGCTGGTGCAAAAGACCTGTGTTGAGACTGTTGGCACTGTCCACCCCCCGATCTAGCCTGAGAAGTCCCATAATTTTCTATCTTGGCACTCTTGGTCTCTCTCTGCCTCTGATACACTGACTCCATCTATTGGGCATGCAACATTATGCGGGAAAAATCTATATTCCAATGTATCATGATGATCCTACAATCCTTATCCAAGTATTCCGCCACTTCATGCATAAATCGGCTCACTCGAGCCCTCTAGTTTGCCACCAACTCTGGCGCATACTTGTATAAACAGGTGAACTCCAAAGCGTACTCCTAAACTGACATATCACCCTGCTTCAGATTTACAAACTCAACTGCCTTCAGTTCCCTCATCTCACGAGGGAAGAAGCGATCAAGAAAGGCCGCTTGAAACTCTTCCCAACCTATAGGGCCTGCCCCCACTACCCTAGCATCTCTCCATTGCTTGAACTATATATGGGCCACCCCTTTTAGCTGATAAGAGGCCAAATCAACACACTCTCCATTTGTCACCCCCATGACCTTGGTGATCTTTAGAATCTCATCGATGAAGTCATGTGGGTCCTCATCTACCTTGGACCCCAGGAATTT
>JACEIK010001402.1:150414-257729 GCA_018107945.1 Datura stramonium
AGGTAGGTTGGCTATAGCACCGGTAGGGTCACAGAAACCTAGATACTGGTATATAGGTTGAAGTGTACTTTCCAGGGGCTTATGGGGGTCCAGGTTGGTTATTTTTGTGTTGCTTGTACCTTCCAGGCTTATGGGGGCCATGTTAGGTTCTTCTTTGTATTCTTGCCTACAAGTTATAGCTTATGGATATGTAATTATAAAGTCTTAGCTCATTTACGTGTAGTGTTTTGCTAGATGCAGGTTATGAATAAGAGAGCTTACATGTTAATATTTCTTCCCCTTCTTTCTACTTACTTTAAGTCTTTAATAGCTTATTTACTACCTTACATATTCGATACTTATTATACTGACGCCCATCCTCGGGCACTGCATTACTTGCCTGCAGGTTTAGATAGACAGAGTTCAGGCTCTTTAGTAGCAGCTGTTCAGAGTCAGCAGTTTGGCCAGCTCCCTTTGTTTGGAGTTGTCAGGTTTTAGAGGTTATAGTCTTTCATTTGTATAGCATTTAGGGTAGGCCGGGCCCCTATCCCGATCACTATTTGTATTCTTAGAGGCTTGCAGACTACAGTTGTCAGTTAGTTGGTTGTTGTTGGCTGTGTGGGGCCTAGATTAGTTATGTTTCCTATGTTAGCAATGTGGGGCTTAGTATAGTAGTTTGTTCTTATTTCTATTATACCTAGACAGCATGGTGGTCTTGTCGTCCCGAATATGATCCATTTCATTATCTGTTGTTGGTTAGTTGTTTTCGTCAATAGGTGGCTATACCACCTTATCGGCCGGAGGCTGTATTTACAGCGGAGATATAGCTCGTTGCTTTTTTAAATTGAGTTGAAGGCATGCACCAGAGGTGCAGAAACCCAGCCAGGTCAGTCAAATCCCAGTGTGGCACTAGGTGCCAGTCATGCCTCCCAAGGTGGTGCGTGACAATTTATAACTCACAGTGTATAGAATTATTTGCTTCTAAACATATTATCCATCAAAGTAGTTACACCTATATACTATAGCAGAATGATATTAMGGTTAGAAAGCATTGATATGTAWTTGAAGTAGCTAGAGCCTTAAAATTTTAAAGTTCAATCCCATTCAGATTTTTGGGAAATTGTGTTAAGATAGTTTTCTATCTAACCAACAAACTGCCTTCCTCAAATATAGGGGGCAAGATACCTTTTGAGATACTTCATAATAAGGCACAAACGTTGGATCACTTGAGAGTCTTTAGGTCATTTTTTATGCTAGTAGACTATCCAAGAAAGACAATTTTTTTCCAATTCTAGAAGAGCAACATTTGTTGGTTACTTGGAGACACATCATCTTGAGGGCATGGTATTCCTTATTAGTAGGGATGTGGTGTTTAAAGAACATATTATCCTTTCAAGGATCACCAACATCATGATTTTGTAGATATGTATGTTCCTGATCACTTAATGGACTGCAATAACTGGATAATCCTATTGTAATTCCAACTCAACTTCTTGCAGAAGTTGATCCAGTGGTAGATGTTGATGACTTCACTAGACGTTAAGGTTGAGAACAATGTTGTCAGTGTTCCTCTAGCAAGTATAGAATAATCACAAGTAGTTGGAGTGGAGGAGATGGCTGAGAAAGATCAAGTCATGTATGTAGAGCTAGTGCCATAGGTGGATGTTGAGGGGGAGAAACCTCCAATCAAACTCTCTAGAGTGATCAAACCATCAGTTTGGCTTAAAGACTTCATTACTCCTGCCAAGTACTTTAATACTTTCTTATATCATATTTCCAATCTTGTCTCCTACTCTCACTTATCAAATAACTATCAGGACTATCTGAGAAGCTTATATGCTAATACATAACCTAGGTATTTCAATGAAGCATCACATAATGGGTTGCAGCAATGCAAGAAAAGATAGCTACACTAGAAGGTAAGCACACTTTGCAGTTGACTACTTTGCCTGTTAGGAAGTAGGCCATAGGCTCCAAGTGAATACATAAGATCAAATACTAAAAAAATGGAAGGTGGACAAATATAAAGTTAGATTAGTGGCTAAGGGATATAATAACAAAGAAGGCTTGAATAATCATGAGACTTTCTCTCCTTTTGCAAAAATGGTGACAGTGAGAACAGTCATTGCAGTAGCAGCTTCAAAAGATTGGCMTTTATTTCAAATGGATGAGAATAATGCCTTTCTTCAAGGTGATTTGATGGAAGAGGTGTATATGTATTTGCCCCAGGGCTTTCACAAACAAGGGAAGCAGGCTGTGTACAATATTATCAAGTCTTTATATGGTTTAAAGCAAGCATCAAAATAGTGAAATATTATGTTGTACATGTCCATTATGCTGCTTGAAGTAGGCTATTGTCGAACTCCACATGACCATTCCCTTTTCACTAAGAAAAAAATAGATGAAATGGTTGTGATCTTGATCTATATTGATGACCTTCTGATCACTGCAGGTGCTCAATTTATCATTGATGAGGCCAAACAGACTCTCCATAGTAATTTCAAAGTTAATGATATGGGAATTCTTAGATACTTTTTGGGGATTGAGGTGATGAGGTCACATGGAGGAGTAGTTCTCAATCAAAAAACGTATTCTTTAGAATTGATTTCAGGAATGGGGTTAAGTGGTGCTAAACCTACCTCAACTCCACTATAGTTTTTTTCTTCAATTCATACCCCTCCAAAAGGAGGAATATCCTTATTCATCAAAACATATAGGTATATTGTAGAGCTATATAGCTCCCTATACCTGTCCAAGTGGAACACCCTTCATTCAAAATATTGACGGGATTTCGGTTAAGCACCCAAAAAATATTGAGGATTTATTATCCTCCTATACAAATGTAAGAAAAATTTAAAAACATCAAAATAAAACCTTCTATACATGTTCCTATCGAGAAATATAATTTTTTTTCAAGTATTTACTCTAATGGAAGGCAACTATCTTTTGTCCATTTTTAGTTTATCCCATGCCTTCACTGGGAGCTGCTGAAATACGTACATCCACTTACTCTCATTGTTATATAATCTCCAGTTGGCTAAGGTGTCAGCCACCTTATTTCCTTCTCTGTTATAGTGTTGAATCTTCCACACCTGTATGTCTTTAAGCATGCCTTTAATCTCTGTAATGTTATCTACCAGATCCTAAGGAGGTTAGAAATCTTCCTAATATCCATTCCATCAGTAATTTGGAACCACATTTGATCTCCAATTTCATAATACCATTATTGGTGTACCATTTCACACCAATCTTTAGAGCTAGAGTTGCTTCCATATTGTTAGTATTTAAACCCAGGTAACCTCTAAAGACAGCAAGTAGATTACCACTATTTCCTCTAATCACACCACCACCACCACATGGGCTTGGATTATCTTTTGAGAAGCCATCGATATTCAACTTGACAAAGTCTTTCTGTGGAAAATTCCATTTGATAGGCACCAAAGAGATATTTTGTTGAGTCTCCTTAATAATCTTGTCCAGTTGATCAGTATGCAGGAAAGAAGGGATTTTATTGAACCTTTTGTGAATAACCAAATTGATTTTTTGGTTAATATCGTAAATATTTCTCTGAGTAAACATCTTCACATTCTTAAATCTAGCCTTGCATCTAGTTTTTCATATGCTCCGCACAATCAACAAGGAATAACCTAGATCACAACCTCGTGAATAGGATTGGATTCTTTGATCATCCAACATGAGAGAAAATGTTTCTTTAGATTAGTATTGGACATTCTAATCTCAAGAAATTGATTAAAATGAAGCCAGATCTGCCTAGTAATCATACCTTCCCAAAATAAATGGTTCTCGTCTTCCTTATTAAAAATGCAGTGCAACAACAACATATAAAAGGAAGATTTGAGCAAAATCTACCAACATTCAAATCCATAGCAAATTTTTTAAAGGCTCTCCATAAAAATAAGGAGATTTTAAGGGGATTTGTTTATTCTATAACATTCTATTAAACATAGAACTATTATGGACTTCTCTGATATTGTTCTAGGTAGATTTACAACAAAATCTACCATCTATAGTGTTCGTCCATATAGGTTGATCTGGGAGATTAAGAGAGCCAATATTAATTCTTTTCACCTTGGAAACCATATTATAAGGAAGAACATTGAGTAGTTTACTAATATTACATCTCCTATCTATAATATAATCAACCACATGGCCTCTTATAGAGGTAGAAACCTCCCCAGATTGAGCCAATTTCTCAGACCTTTCCAATTATCCCACAAAAAATTTGAGTTGCCAGAGTTAATCTTCCACAAAATAAAGTGATCCTCCTTGTTCTTAACCTTCATCATTCTCCTCCAATTATGAGAATGGACATAACTCCATTTTCTATCCATAGGGTAAATTCTTATAGAGTATTCAACCTTCATAAAATCAGTCAAAAGAGAATGTTTGGTTTTGAATTGCCACTAGATTTTAGCAACAAAGGTTTCAGCAATTTCCTGCAAGGGTCTGATCCCTATCCCATCTTTCAAAGTAGGTTTACATATGGATGGTGTCACGCCCAGAGTCTAGACCCTAGACATGGTTGTTACTTAGACTACCTAGTGATCCAAGTGAATTCTTGGTCTGTCTTACTACTAGCTAAGAATACAATAAAGTATAGAGGAAGTTATAACTGTATGGGCTCAATATAATAAAGCAAGATTTATTAACTGTAACTAAAAAGAATGTAATAAAGTAACATTATTAACTCAACTCTAACTCTATCTATGAAGCCTCTATAACTGAAGGATAGGTGCCTGGACATAGCTCCCACAACTACCTCAAGCTCTAATAAAATAACTCAAATGACTGGGACTCTCCAAAGTTAGGAGACCTCACCAAAGCTAAATGATAGTGAAATCCTAGTGCTGCATCTGCTGCTGATCCTATCTACCTGAGTCTACATCATAATAATATGTAACACCAAATGGCATTAGTATGTGGAATGTACGGTATGTAATAAAGCTGAATGAAACAACAGCCAAGCAAGAATATCTGAACTGAAGAAATAACTGACTAAACAAACATGACTAACACTGAAGCTTTGAATGATGCACAAAACATAATATGACCAATGTGTAAAATAGTTATGTAATAAAATTGTACATCAAAACAATCTCTGAAAAATATAATAAAAATGTATAACTTTAACTTGGGTGGGAGTTTCTCTTAGGCACCATCATGAATAGGCACATGATGCCCGACTATCTCGCTCAAGTTGGCGGAGCGCCCAAAGCTTTGTCGAGGAAGAGAATGATCTAAACTATGGATCCATAACTGAGCCCTTAGTAGGGGCTTAACTAAGGAGTCACCCGAATCAATGGCATGATGCGACCTCGCTGGTTATATAGTTAGGACTTACGGATTACTCTGATATCATGACTCGAGTGTGGACCCCTTATCGAGACATAGGATATAGAACCATGAATGGCTCAAATCTAACCCATGGCACATACACAACATGATTATAAGCATAACTAAGTGAAAATAAAACATGAATACAACAACATAAGCGGATCTGCATATCATAACGCATAAACGTAGTCAACAAGTCAACAACGCTTGACCATCTATACATAGGATTTGTCACGAAAAAAGCCTTTAATCATACAATGAGTTTATAGGACAACACCTCCAACGCTATCTCTCTAAGTCTGGGCGAAAGACATAAGAAAGACATGGACCAAAACTACCATCCTCGGATCATGAGGATTCACCGCTTCAGGATAGTCTTTGGACTAAAGAGGAAGAGCGAGCTAATGTCGGGGCTGGGTAGTCACCTGAACCTTATCATGAGACAATATAGCATAGTATACGGTCAGTGCTTTTACAGATATGCGATTATGTAGAAAAAGTAAAATGTGCTCGTAAAATAGTAAAACAAGGTCGTGAGTAGAGGCTAAACTAAAACATGAGAATCGGGAAGGGCACATGCTGAAATCATAATCGTATAGTCATAAACATGAGTTATTCATCATAGTGAAGTATGATGATCCAAGATTTTAAAGTAGAAATCATATAGTGTACCATACTTGAAATCATAAGTGAAAGCTCATAAACTAATCAATAGGATCGCTATAAAACATAGTATCGCAAGTCACGCGCCAGGAATAACATAAAATATGAAACGATGGGAGGGTCATATAGCCATCACCATCATGATAGAGCTTACATGATGCACGAATTATCTCTCACTCAAGTTGGCGAGTTGTTTCAAGCTTGCCAAGGCAAGCGATTAAGGGCTGATATCACTCTTGAATTCCGTAGGACATGAACATGAAAGTATACCTGGTTGCACGTAGTTCGAGATCGAGTTTCACAGACCCTAGCCTTCACGATGCTAGACACTACTCCCAAAAATATACATAACTCATATTCGTCATCGGCTTATACTTGATCTTTCATGGAATAGTTTAAAATCATGAAACCATAATCATATTTTACATATGTGAACTATCCATGAAAATAATTCCATAATTGGCCATGATACATAAACTTGATTTTTCATGAAATTCATACATACTTGAAATCATAGGCTCATAAGATTGAGATTCATAAGATCATGTGTAATTGGATAAAATCATCATAAACTTTAAACCTTGAATTCATAAGGAATCTGAGGGTCAAATATGCCCTAATAACCATAATTCATCAATTTGGAACATGAGGAATTGAACCCGTAGAAAGACCATAGAAGATCTATTGAATTGGGTCTAACCTAAGTTTACAATTCAAAAACTTGAGAAGTAGAGATAATAGAATTGAACTTAAAATGGACATGAGGGTGGAAGGAATCATGATCCTACATACACAGGCTTGATGGGATTCTTGTTAGGGTTTGTTGCCCTAGAGTGGAGGAGAAGGAGGACCTTGATACTTGAGAGGATTTTGATCTTCCACTTGGAGTGTTAGGAGTAGAATGAGGATTTAGGATAAATAAAGCCTCTAAAACACCCCTTACGTGCTCAAAATGACTTAGATTAAGGGTTAGGACCATAGAAATTATCAAGCGTTCTTAATAACTCGACAAAAATTTAACACTGCCAGGGCCTAACTTGAGTGACCTAAACTAGTTAGGTCTCTTGATGGCCGTCACCATGAATCAATGCCCCTAGGAACATTTTCCAACTTTTGATCTTTCTTGGCATCCACTTAATGATTCATCATGACACTTAGATCACTTCACCACTTGTTAAGACTCTCAAACACCCAAGTTTTCACCACTTACGCACCTAACGACTCACTTGACGAGTTCTCAAGTATCCTAATGAGTCACATGATGACTCGTTACGTTATGGCGCAATTAGTTATTTTCTCCATTTCATGCATCGGAGTTTGTTCTTAGGGACTTTGGGACCATTACATTTGAACTCTTCACCCCCTCGGTGCTAAATAATCCTCCCAAAACATATGCTCATATACTTATGCCTGTTGAGGCAATTAAGCCCGAAAACTTTTTTAAAGCACTTTAGTCGTAGATATAATAGATGTTTAAATCTTTATAGAGGGCCTTGAGCAAAAATCTCTTTGAAAACTTGGGAGCCTCTGTAGCCACAATCTCTTGTCAAAACTTTTTAGGCTTCTATGCTCAAAATTTTTATTTCAAAAAATAAGACTTTATTTTAACTACGAAAATCATACTCAAAACTATACTTTCGTCTCAAAATCTCTTCATCAAAACTCTCTTAAACATACTGCTCCAATTCGATGAAAACAATGTATTTAACCCAAATAACAATGCTTTCAAAATCATGACTTCTATGCACTGGGTTCATGGAATAAGAGACATGACCCGATCATCAAATCAATAACAGAATTCAAATATCATCAATGAAATGAAAATGATACTCAATAGAAACGAGATACAATAGATACAATTCAATATGGGAATTCAAAAATGAGTAATTCAATCAATAGGGAAGAAGATAATTCAAGAATTTGGCAAAACCTAGCTTTAATCTCAATGAATTCTTGTATAGATTTAGGGTATAAGGATGAATGAGATCTGCCAGGTTATCCTTACATACTTGAAAAGTCAAGCACAAGATTCAAGCTTGAAGAACCTAGGTTGAGAAGATGACTTCTTAGATTGCTTGATGAGCTTGAGAGCTAATGATCTTGAACTTTCACATTGTAATGAATAGGAATAACTTTAGACTAATTAAAGCTTTAAATATACTCCTTAGGAATCCCAACACGTTCTGGATTAGTTGGTGAAAATATGGAAAGTAACTAAAATACCCTAGGAGCTGGCAGAGTCGCCGTCGGTGATGAGTCGTCATACCACTCGTGGTAAGTGATCACGTCGTGGTCACTGGAATTTGGTTGGTCACTCTCTTATCTACTCCTGCTGACTCCATGTGTGATTCGTGAGAAATGTTTCCACTAGTCGATGGTGGCTCGTGGTCACGGCACTACCTTTGGTCTTTTCTTTGAATCTCACACTATGATTGGTTCTAATGGGTCATAACATGACGTAACAAGTCATCATATGGCTCATTGGACAAGGGATTGTACAACTAGTTTCTGCTGTGAGTCATGTCACAATTTGTGATATCTCATCACAGTAAACGTGTGACTTGTCTTGTAGGATTCTGTGTTCTGTTGGTTTTACTTGATCGGGGTTTTAATCACTTGGGACTTTTTGAGGTTGTTACAATATCTCCCCTTTGGGATCATTTTCTTCGAATGAAGGCGGGGAGTAATTTGCTAGGTGATCTAACTAGGTAACTATTAAACTTAATTGAATTCCACGAATATGCAACCATATTTAAGGACTTCAACATCGGCTATGGGAATAAGAATGCTATGAGGGACTATTACCTCAAGATGATCTTTGGACTAGGAGAATAGATGAGGATACTTAGATAGCTGTATGCTTTAGCTTCCCAAAGTACCTCCCTCAACTATTTGCTTCCTCAGTAGCCTTTTCTTTGTGACTTTCTTCATTCTTAACTTACGAACTTGACAATCTGAATCTCAGTGAGACTTCCTCTTGACATGTTATCATTAACTCCTACACTCTCCCGCCAAGACAATGGTGAGGGTCTCTCTCACACTTCTTAAGCATAGGAGCAAGTTAGATGGTGATGCAAATTCGGTTGGCAGATCCAACTTATCGCTATCTTCCCAACCCTCCTCGAAATTCAACAAAGACCTATATAACGGGACTAAGCTTTCATTTCTTCCCAAATCTCATAACACCCTTTATGGATGAGACATTCACATAGACCCAATCATCTACTTCAAACTCCAAATCTCTCGCCTCCCCATCTAATAAGGCCCTGTTGATGACTGCGCGGAGTCTTCATCCTTTCCTCAATAATAGTCTTAACCTTCTCCATAGCTTGTTGCACTAAGTATGGTCTTATGACTCTACTTCACCAACTTTAAACCAAACAATTGTAGATCTACACTGCGCTCATAGGAGCCATCTAAATGCTAGAGTGATAATTGTTATTATATGCAAACATAATAAGAGAAAATGGTCATCAAATTTCCCTTGAAGTCAATAACACAGATCTCAATATATCCTCCAATGTTAATGGTACTCCTACTTGCCCATCTTTACGTGGAAGAAAAGTTATGCTAGTTCACATTTGAACCCAAACCTCTGAAACGACTCCAAGGCATGCGATAGCGTGACCTTCCTGCCTGTGAAATGATGGATAATAGAACTCCAAATCTTACTATCTCATGGATATGCAATCGGTATAGTCTGGTGAGTACGTAGTTCTCCTGCGATAATGTCACGACAGGGCGAGACCCCAGATCAGATGCATGAACCTAGAACCATGAATTGCTCTAAGTCGACCCAGGCATAGGAGGCTAAAGAGCATACATCAGAAGGAAGCGATAAGCTAATCAGAATACGCGAAGTGAATATATTTCAATCACAACGAGTCAACAAGGCATTGATATTTTATATTTTTGATAAGCCTCTAACATGTACGAAAGGCGAGTCGGACAACATCCCAACTAGCTTACTAAAGCCTGAAATTGAAAATAACATAACTCAACAATAACTGAAGGCCCTTGATGGATGAGGACTCACCACTTAGGGGAAATGAACTAAGCTACGGGGAAGCGGCTAGCGGCGAGGTGAGATTACGATCGTGCAGGCACGTATTATGAGACAATACAACATGATATGCGGCCGGTACCCAGAATGTGCGAGTGTGCAAGGTAAGTAAAATATGCTAAAAAAGTATAAACCAAAATCATTCATATAAACACAAATACAAGATCATAAATGAGACTACATATTGATATCGAAAACATGTATAGTCATAAGCTGAATTTATATACGAATAGAATGGCCCAAAAGGCCGAATATAGAATCACATGGCTTGCCATAGTTGAATTCATAAGTAAAAGCTTATAAATTGATCATTGGAGTCAAACTACTTGAAAACATAATCATAAGTCATAAACATGCATAAGCGAAGTACATGAGGAACAATGGAGACTCATCACAGCCTTACTATCACGATAGAGCTTACGTAATGTCCCAACTATCACACTCAAGTAGGAAGAGCTGTCCAAAGCCATGCCCCAGGAGCTAAGAGCAGCTACCATGATATCGATATAAGCTAAAGGCCCTGCGGTGGGCGGGGAAAACTCTCTTGAGAGGTCCCCAATTGAATATATAAGCCTACGTTGTGGCTTTTCAGTAGAGAGCCTTGGAACCCCAAGCCTACTCGGTGCAAGACACTACTCTCAAAAACATGCATAGTGCTCTCATCATTTTTCAATGAAGTTGAAATCATAATCACATGCATAATTTCAGAATTTAAACATGGGAATCTTAACTCTAACATATCATAAGTTTTAGTAAGTTCTCAACTCCAAAACATATGATAAGTTGATCATATTAGCCTTGGCTGAATTATGAAAATATACTTTACTTGTGTGGGTTTGCCTAAATCTTAAAATCATACATACTTGAAATAGACTTGTTTAGTCAAAATCATAGAGTAATACACGGGTAATTCATAAACATTTCGTTTTATGAATATCTCATCATACTTGAAATCATGGATCATAAACTTGACATTTCTTCAAAGCTTGCATAATTGGGCATAATTTTTAAAAACTTGAATTCATGAATTTATAATAATTTTATACAAAACCTGCCCATGAATCTTAAAACATGCTTTGAAACATGAAGGCAATAACCCCGCCAATAAATCATAGAGAATTTCATAAATTAGGTTTAAATCCCCATAAGATCATGAACTTAATCTCGTGAATTCATGGGAAATTGAGGAGAATTTTGAGCATAGAGTGAGAACTCTCGTTCATAGCCCTACATACATGGGTGAGATGAATCTATACTTGTCTTTGAGAGCACAAGAGATTTGGATAAGAAATTGAAGGATTTAAGCTTGATCCTCAAAGGGAACCTCTAAGCACACGCATAGATTGAATGAATTAGAATAGGTTAAAGCGCCCTTAATACACTTCTTTTAGGCTTGGCCAAATGATGTAGTATAAGGCTTAGGAGCTTAGAATTACAACGCCCTTACTAATTTCGCGAAAAATACTACTTGCCAAAAGTAACTCTCACCATGAGTGTGCCTCAAAACCACAACTCGTGGTTACAACTTTCATTAATCGCTACTATTTCGCCTCACCTACGAAGTTTCCCAAGGATCAAACAACGACTCGTACCCATTTGTAATGCTTCCAATACCTTTGCCCCCTTCCCGAGTTCAATACACTACTCATTGTTTCCCACAATGAGTCATACCATGTTTCGTTCCTTCCAAACTTGATACACAGTAACTTGCTATGACCACTTGGCCACGGTGATACCACCAACCTATGTCTGGTGGTTTCTCTCATGGCTTACTAGTCCAACTCCTCTAATCTTCGACGATTGCCATCACGACCCGTAGTTTCCAATAGCAGGTCGTACATGGCTCCGTACAATGCAACAAGGTAGCTCAACATCAAACAATGGCTCGTCCTATGATCCATTAGTCTTTCCCATGTATTTCATACCATGAGTCGTGTAGGAACATTTTTACAACTTTTTCTGTGATCATATTACCAATTTGAGGGCTAGTCTTAGGAACTTTTCGGGTGGTAATAAAATATGTCCCCATTAGAATATTCTTCCTCGAATATGGGTTAAACACATTGAAAAGCTAGGGAAAGAACTAGAATCCCAAATCTTTGAATATCGAATGCGAGGCGCGGGTGGCCAGGCTCCGGAGCGTACATATGGCGAGGCCCCGAATTCATGAATCATACATACATGCTAGGACATGAAAGGAACTAAGAGACATAGACTTGACATGGGCGAATAGAGTATTAGGAGGAGCGATACCTCAAGATGGAACGAGCTAGAAGGGATAAATGTGGGTATTTAGCCTTCGTACTCTGCTTCGGCCTCCGACGTAGCTCCCTCAACAGTGGATTCCTCCACAAGATTTTCACGAAGCTACTTCTCTATTCCTCAACTTTCGAACATTGATCAAGGATCTGTCGTACCTCCTCTTAGGTAGGGCTATCCTTCACACCTATATACTCCCATAGGAACAACCAAGTCGGGTCACAAATGCACTTCTTCAACAATGATACATGGAAAATAGGATGCACCAAAGCTATTCATTGTAGCTCCAGCTGCCAGGCCACCTTGCCTATATGTCTCACAATCACAGCCTTAGACCAACATATCGAGGACTAGGTTTCCTTTCTTCCAGGAACCTAATCTGCTCCCTTTCATAGGAGATACCTTGAGAACACCCAATCATCAACTTCAAACTCCAAGTTCTCTGCGCCTAACATCCACATATGAGTTTTGACCCGGCTCACAATCTTTTCAGCATTTCCTTTATAAGTTGAAATTTCTCCATAGCCTCATGAGCCGAATCGCCTGTCAATGTAGCTTCCTACCTCAGACAACTATTAGGTGATCTACACCTCCGCCCGTAAGAGCCTCAAACGAGCCATCGAGATGTTGGAGTGGTAACTATTATTGTAAGAAATTCGATAAGAGGTAAATGATCATCCCAACTACCCTTGAAGTCAATCACATGCTTTCAACATATCCTCAAGTGTCCTGAATAATTGCTTGGCTGACCATCTACGTTTTGCGGGTGAAAGTCATGCTAAGCGATCTGATACCAAGTCATACGGACAGCTTCCAAATGTGAGGTAAGTAGTACCTCTATTTAAAATGATGGACAAAGGAACTCCATGCAATTGAACTAACTCTCGAATGTGTCTGGCATAGATCCTCCTCACCTAAATCGATAGTTTTGATTGTTAGAAAATTATTTGCTTTGGTGCTCCTATCTACAACCACTCCAAATAGAAGGCCATACGTAAACGATATGCAGAGGCAACCACATGATGAAGTCCATATTGATTTCTTCCCTTCCAGAGTGGGGAATTTGATGTATTGTAGAACAACTCCATTATCTTTTATGCTCCCAACTTTCACCTGCGACAGATTACCGAACACTTGGCCACAAACTTCTGCTATGTCCTTCTTCATGCCATTCCATGATAAACTTCCATAGGTGGGTACATCATGGTGGAGCCTAGGTGGATAGAATATTGGGAACCCGCAGAACTCTGTGCAAATCCGCTTCCTCAAAGTCATTGACACAGGAAACACATAAACGATCGATAATGAAGCCCTGTCTCACATGCGAGAAGACTTCCACCTTATGATTTTGAACCGCTTCCTTTAGCTTCACTAAGATAGGATCCTTGTCTTTCCTAGCCTTGACATCGGTCACTAATGAAGATTCTGACCCTTTATGAACAATGACACTACCATCTGTCAAATCCACAAGGCGAATCCCTAAACAAGCAAGTCGATTCACATCCTTACGGCTCCTTCCTTCCACCTTCCCATAGAGACACACTCTCCATGGATAGCCTACTAAGAGGCATCTACCACTACGTGGCCTTGCCGAGATGATAAGGACACCCATGTCATAATCCTTGAGAAGTTCTATACCTCCTTTGTCTTAAGTGGTCTCTTTGATGAAACATATTGAAGGCTCTTGTGGTCCGTGAACATATCCATATGCACCCCATACAAGTAGTGTCTCCAAATCTTCAATGCGAACACCACTACGCCAACTCTAGCTCATGCGTTGGGTAATTCATCTCACGAGTCTTAAAATTTATCTAGAAGCATATAATGACCTTACCATGTTGCAAAAACACAAACCCAAGACTAGACCTAAGGGAATCACAATACACAACGAATCCCATCCCTTTCCCCTCTGGTAAAGTCTATTATTGGGGATGAAGTGAGTCGATCTTTAACTCCTGAAAACTCTTCTCATAGGCATCCGACTACTAAATTTAACTTTGTTTGGGTCAACTTAGTCAACGGTGCTGCAATGGATGAAAATCCTTCAACAAACCTCTGTAATGTCTAGCTAAACCCAAGCTCTAATTCCGAAGGACTAAGCTGGTCTAGGACAATTCTTAACTACTTTAATCTTTTGAGAGTCCACTCCACCCCTCAGTAGACACCACATGACCCAAAAATGCAAACGAGTCCGGTCAAGCTCACGCCTTGAATTGAGCAAACAGCGATGGTCTTTGGGAGTTTGTAGCATGATCCTCAAATGAGCGGCATGCTCCTCCTAGATCTATGAGTATTTAAGAATACCGTCTATGAAGATAATAGCAAACATATCCAAATACGGCTTGAAAACCCTATTCATCGGATCAATAAAAGTTGCGGGAGCATTCGTTAGTCGAGAATACAACTACAAACTCATAATGATCATATCGAATCCACAGCTATTTTGAATGTCCTCTCCTAGCTACGGCGTATTAAGTATTCATACGAGTTCTATCTTTGAGAAATACTTAGCACCGAGTTAGTCAAGCAAGTCATTAATTTTGGGTAGGGGATACTTGTTCTTGATTGTGACCTTGTTCAGCTGCTTGGAGTAATTGATGCACATGCGAGACCCATCCTTCTTGAACAAAAAAATTGATGCACCCCCTTTGAGATTTACTAGTCTGATGAAACCCTTATCTAGAAGATCCTTCAGCATTCTTTCAACTCCTTTAGCTCGGATAGAGCCATTCTATAAGGAGGAATAAATAGGTTGCATATCGGGAAAAATTGATACCAAAATCAATCTCCTCGGGAAGGGACTCTGGTAGATCATCGTGAAACACCTCTGGATACTCACATACACTTTAGGGATTGGTTGAAGAGCGGGGTCTTGAATGTGCATGTAACAAAACTAGATGGTACATAGCCTTTATAAATCATCTTCACAGCATAAGATAGGAAATGGCGACCTACGGCATAAATGCGAACTTCATTTCCATTCTAGAAGCTGGCTTGCAGAAAATCGGAACTCTATGTATAGGTTCACAATTCCTTTGAGTGTAACATGCATGCAACAAATCCATACCAAAGGTAACATCAGGAAACCCAGTGCGTGTCTAACTCTACTAGATCGGTTGAGGTGGATTTCAAGGAGACTATCTTGGGCAATTTTCTATACCCTTAACGCTATAAGTGAGTCATAGAAATTTGGAGTAGAGACAATATGTAGAATTTCTGATTTTTAGTGTTGACTTTGTTGTGATTGACATGTATTGAACTTCCACCTTATTCTTGATTAGTTTATCGGTTTTCGCTTGATATAGGCTCATTTTAAATTTGCTATGTTCATGCCATTGGTCCCCAATGAATATATAAATCTATGTTGGTGCATGATTCACGAGATCGGGGAACCTTAAAACCCCAAACCTACTCGGTGCTAGACACTACTCCTAAAAAAATGCATAGTGCTCCCATCATTTCAACGGCTGAAATCATAATGCATGCATGATCGAAATACGAACATGGGAGTCTTGACTCTCCAAACATATCATAAATTGTAGTGGGAGTCTTGAATCCAACTTCACATATGATAAGTTGATTATATTAGCCTTACCTAAATCATGAAAACATACTTTACTTGTGCGGGCTTGCCCAAATCATAAAATCATACATACTTAAAATGGAGCTTCTTTAGTCAAAATCATAGATTCATACATGGGTAATTCATAAAGTTTCATTCATGTGAGTATCTCATCATACTTGAGGCATGGATCATAACTTTACTTTTCGCGGAGCTTGCATAATTGGGCATAATTTTTAAAACTTGATATCATGAATTTATAATAAATTTTGCCCAAAATCTGCCCATGAAATCGACATTTCCCATGATCAACGACGGCTTCGTACATTCCAACGATGAGTTCCTGGACCCATATGTGGCCACTTCTTTCAATACCACTGCCCCGCTTCCCGAGTGCGAGAAATGACTCATTATTTCCCATAATGAGTCATTCCATGACTTTCGTTCCTTCCAAATATGGTACCCTAATAACTTTGTTGTAGTACCGAAAGTCCAGAGAAGATGAAGCAGGGGAGTAAAATGAAGAAAAACACTAGAAATCGGCATCGGGTCATAGAATAGTTGATACGTGACTAGTGGGAAATAGACCACGAGTCGTGTAGAGATGACTCGTAGTGAGGATCGGGTGAGTAGGATTTTGGGATTTAAGATCCCACGGATGTGACCACGAGTCATGGCCGAGCCCCGCGACTAGTTGAGTCGGTCGTAGGCAAGGATTTTGAGGAGGTGAAGCAAAGTGGCAGTACTACCCTGAAAGGTCTTCACAAGTCGTGGGTCGGTCACCAAGGTTGGTAGGTAGGGTCATGGCAGCATGATGAAGCAAAGTGAAATTTCAGGCGAGTGCATGTAACGAGTGGTAACCACGCGACTTATGGTCATCAGTAGCGACAATGAGGTCCCCATGATGAGCCCCATATGAACTCGTGGCGGTGCACTCAACGATTGATGCCACAGTGTGGCCTTAATTAGCAGAGTCATCAGTCTCGTGAGGGGCCCGCGTCGATTATTCCTGTGAACTAGTAAGGGCTTTTCATAATTTCTAGATCCTAAGGCCTAAACTACGTCATTTTAAGCTATGAATGAGTAGGTTTTAAAGAGGAAAATCTATTCTAAGTCATTCCTATTCATGCGTACAGAGTAGAGTCTAGAGAAGTGATCGAGGCAATCCTTCAAGGTTCTTCTTCAAATCTCCAGCAGGAAATCGAGAGAAGTGGTAGAATCAAACCCTTTCGGGTATGTAGGGTTATGAGTGGGTGAATCCATTCACACTTACATGCCCAATCTCTCTTTAAATCATGAAAATTCCTATGTTAATTCTATGGGGTTTTAACTTGATGCATGAAATTCTAATTCTCTGCATGGGTATGATTTAAATTCATTTCTTCTATTGAATTGTGAATTATGGGAAAGTTTTACGTGTTTTTTCAAATGAAAAATCATGTTTCAAGCTTTATAATTAAAATGCTCAATTAGAAGTTCATAAAAGTTGAATTTATGATGAATGTTCCAATATGATGAGATATTTATGATGAAAAGCATATTTTCAAGTTATCCATATTTATGATCATGTTTTCTAGTGTATTAAGTATTTTTCAAGCATGTTAAAGTATTGTACAATGCCCATATGTTCAAGTATGATTATAATTTGATGAATTTAGCTTACCACATGATTTCTGAGCGAATTCCTATTTATGTTCAACTTGTGGTATGGTTTGAGCCAAGGCTCCTCATGTATGATTCGAATTTATGTATTCATGATTGTCGGCCGTTGAAAAATTATGGAGAGCATAAGTATGTTTTTGATAGTAGTATCTAGCACCGGTAGGCTATGGATCGGTCAACCTATGCCTCGGAACTACGCACCAACGTAGGTATGGTCAGTTATATTGGTACCTCCTATGTGAGCTATTCCCTGCCACAGTTGGCCACGAGCTTGATATCGATATCATGGTATTGTCCTCGACCTTTGAAAAGGCTTTGGAGCGTCTTTACCCGCGAGTGTGATAGTTGGCACCACGTAAGCTCTATGTCGTGGTATGCATTTAAAAAATGATCTCCCATTGTTCCTCATGATTTCAATTATGCATGTTTATTACTCATGTTGTATATGTCTATACATGTTCTAAAGTTTGGTTTTTGACCGGTGTGATTTACTTATGACTATCAAATTTTGAGCTTTTGGTTTAATTGATTCGATTATGATGTTATGTTATATTGCGATCATGTTTAGAAAAGAAATAAAATGCTAACCCTACTCTCGAGATTTTTATTTTGTGTTTACGTTTTTATATTATGACATGTTTTAAATGATTTTACTTATTTAGAGGTTTTACTTACCTTTTCTTACTCGGTACATTACACATCTTACGACATACTCACATGTTGTATTGTTTCATGTCAGACCTCAGGCATCCAAACTCGGCCAGTCGTGCTTGAGTTCGAGTTGCTCCGGCAGTGGTGAGTCCTAATATTAGAGACCATTTGCTTTACAGGATATTGATGTACTTTTAGTTTCGGTATTGATTAGTTGGGGTCTTTCCCATCAACTCATCGAACTTAGAGGCTTTTCCCGGACAATAGAATGTATTAGAAACAGATTCATGTATTTATGATGTTATGTATTTGGACTTAGCTAAAGATTATCATGTCAATCCTTCTATTTAATTGATTTAGTTAGATGTATATTCATGCCATGGATCCCAGCTTGGGGTTTTGGGGTCTCCCTTGACCCGTGTCGACGAGTTCAGATTCCTACGTTCGGGTCGCGACACCTACTACGACCACTAACCATAGTGTTCACAACCTACGACTCGTGGTTTGCTTTCGTGGATTACTAGTCAACTCCTCAAACCTTGACGGTGCCATCAAAACCCATGGTTTCCAAAATGAGGTCGTACAATGACCCGTACAATCGACAGGCAACTCAACATCAAACAACGCCTCATCCTATGACTGTTAATCCTTCCCACATTGGTACCACGAGTCATCCTAAGGCATTTTCCAACTTTATTTGTTGATCACATTACAAATCCTGAGGCTAGTCTTAGGAACTTTGAGGTATTACGGATAAGAGATGGCTTGGACACCCAGTCATTCAATCTACAATCATCAAAATAGAGTCATGGTATGCATGTGACTTCGATAAATCGGTGATAAAGTCCATAATTATCATCTTCCACTTCCATTCGGGAATTGCTATATTACGAGCTACATCACATGGCAGCGCGGTCTTCACCATATGGCCTTTAATTTGCTCTACCTTAACTTGCTAGAAATTTGGGCATATAGCCACAAAGTATGCAGTGTCCCTCTTTACTTCATTTAACCAATAGATTTCGCTCAAGTCATGATACATGTAGTGGAACACGGTTGAATAGAATACACGGAGTTTTGTGCTTCTTCCATGATCCTCTCTTTGAGACCATCTACATATGGAACACATAATCTACCTTAATACCTTAGGATACCATCTCCCCTTTGTCTGAAATCAATGACATCTACTTGTGAACATCTTCCTTTAATTGAAGCAAGAGTAGGTATTTAGCCTATTTTTTCGCACTTTTCCACTTGAAGAAAGTTCATCCCAAATCTAAGCAAGCACACCTACCTTCTTCGGAGTCACACAAGACAAACTCCCAAATGTGATACGTGCCATCTTTGATATTACACCCAAAAGATCATTAAGTCAAACCCCGGACTTAAAATGAAAAACTAGAAAGAATTAGAAAATTTTTAACTCGAGCGACTCATCAAATGAGTCATTATGAAGACAACGACCCGTTAAGACAATCATTAGTTGTCTAGCAAATTTCTCCCTCGGATTCAACCGGCAATACAATGACTCATCATTAGTGGTAACTATTACACCCTAGTAAGTTATTGACATTTAGATGGCCTATTCGCATGTTGGTTAAGAGTTTTAGAATTCCATACATGCTAGAAAAAGGCACGGGGAAAGATCGGACAAGCGCCTCGAACCATCGCAAGAAGGAGAGTGCAGGCATACCCCCTCCACGATGGCCAACGTGTCACGGGCTCACCTCCGTGATGGACAATGTGCCATGGAGGTGAGGTTCGGCCCAGAATATAAAGCCCCACTTTGAGTTTTTAAGGATAATTATCGGGGATTTCGGAGAACAAACTAGAAAGCGGAGGGTGCGAAGGTTTCATTGAAATTCCTTCCGTTTACGCTGTGCGCGGTCTAAGCTCGGGTGAATCTTGGGTAGTGAAGTATTAAGCTGCGGGGGCATTCCTGCGGAGTTGAACCGTGAAATTCAGCCGTGAACCGTCGTCCTACGAGCTAAGGTAAGTGAATTTCTCCAAAGAGAGTGTCAGTAACACTCACAAGCCCTAAAGTGAGTATTTCTCCTTTGGACTTCAAGAAATAGCGAGTTTTTAAGCTATTTTCAATAAGTCAAAGTTTGGGCTATATATATATATTCAAGTAGCACTTTCTTTGAGGAATATCGATGAATTTAGTTCTATTTGCTATGAATATGAATGCGGTTGGAAGAATAGCGTGAGGGGTCTCAACACAATGTACAACTACGCTGACAATCAACACAATATCATCACTTTAGATGTCTCCTTCGCCTAGGCATAATCTTAACATTTATCCTCAATAAAACATGGATCTTTAAATCTTAAATGAAGCTTAACATACCCTCCAAAGACTTTTAAATAGGTTTACATCTCATTCGATTCTAGCAGATGAATCGTACTTAAGAATGATAGCCGCCTTACATACTTTTCTCAGATGGAACTTTTCTCTAGCCGATTTCCTATCTCAATGATCAGCCTTAAACCTCCTTAATCAAGTGGTTTTACAGTCCAATGACAAGATTAATCTATAGCAAAAAAATGCAGCCAAAATAACTAACCAGAGGAAGTCACAATAGCAACAACAACATACGGAAACATCAACAACATTTAGCCATTTTCTCAACTAGTTTTCACTAACTTTTGAGGGACAAACAAGAGGAAATTTTACCTTATTTTCTGTAATTATATACCCTAAATGAGTGTAATTCCAGAAGAAACAACCAAACCGCCTAAAGGAAGAAGGAGCAAATCTCGGCTCACAAGCTTGGAGTCCATCGGCGGCTCACTTGGGCACGCTTGAATTTTCAGATTTTCGCTTTGCAATTTAAGAGGTTTAAAGGGAGAATCCTTACCTTTTCTCCTGATTTTAACACCTACTCAAAGATGGATATGGCGGTCAAAATAGATTTTTAAAATCAGAAAAACTTCTTCAAGGCTTGCTAAGAAGGGCTACAAAGCGACCCCTAACACACACTTGGCAAGGTAATCTCAACATCTTGTGATTTTCTTGAACCTTGATGTTCCTCCTTGATTTTCTTTGTCCTAGATTGAGAAAGAAATGGAATCCTTGTAAATTTGATCGATTTAGATTTAGCTGAAAATATTTTCTACAGGCGAAAAATCGGATTTTAAGTAAATAGGGGCGGTTGAGGCGCTAGGGGTGTCATGCCCGCATCACCTTCGTGTTGCTTGTTAAAAAATCCTATAACTTCTTACTCCAAACTCCGATTGAAAAGAGATTTGATGTTCTGAAAACTAGACTCAAAGACCTTTAATTTGATATGTCTTGGAGCTTGTAATTCATTATATATTTGGAGATATGATTGTTTAAAGTTGACCCTTACTTATGAACTTCACATACTCTTTGGTTTTTTGACTGTACATTTCCCTTGTCATCTACAACCAATATACAACCAGTAATTTCCTTAACCTAGAATAAAAACATCAAATAATCACTAAAAAATTTGAGTGTTATATTCACCCCCCCTTAGGAACATTCATCCCCGAATGATAATTAATTTCACTTAATATGCTTCAAAATACATACTCGGTAACCCAAGTATCAAACACATACCTTAACATCACGTCGACATCGCAAATAGGTGAGGATACTTCTTCCTCATTTCCTCCTGCGGCCTCCCAAGTCAAGTCCTTGATGTTATTACTTTGCATAATACTTTAGCGAGGTGACTTTTTTGGTTGGTTTTCGACTTCTTAGGTCAAGAATAGCAGCGGAACCTCGATGTAGTTCATCTCCTCAAAAGAAATTCGGACATCATCGATAAGCATAACAAGGTTGGGTCTCCTATACACTTATGCATCGATACATGAAACAACGGGCAGGCTAGCTAACTCACAGTGGCAACTCCAACTCATAGGCCACTTTTCTATCCTGCGGATAACTGCTGTGGGAGCCCAACATATCTAGGACTCGGCTTGCCTTTTCAACCAAATCGCATAACGCCTTTCTTAGGGACACTTTTCGGGAAGACCCAATCATTAACAACAAACTCTAGTGCTCGACAGTGTGCATACGCATAAGACTTGCCCGCTGCAGGGTGCATGCAGAAATCGATCTCTAATAAGTTTCACCTTGTCAAAGCTTCTTGCAATAAGTCTGGCCCCAATAACTCTGCCTCAGCCCGAGTTCAAACCAGCCCAGTGACTTTTGCATTTCGCTCATATAAAGCTTCATAAAGACCCATCCCGAATACTCACATGGTAAGTACATTATTATAGGAGAACTCAATCAGAAACATGATCATCCCGGCTTTCGCCCAAATCTAAAACATAGGCACACAACATATCTTTAGCGTATGAATGGTGCGTTAAGCCTATCCCAGGTCTTTCGAGGATAAAATGCAGAGATGTGAGGCTTACACGAGTGCCGGAGCCTTTTGGAAAACTCGAAGTTTCCGTGGTAGTACCTGCGCATCGGAAATAATGGACAAGGGGACGCCATGTCGGTGGAACTATCTCTGCGTATAAGGCTAGCATAATCCTCTGCATCATATGTGGTCCTAGCGTAGGCTGATTTAGTTAATCTATCAACTACTACCCGAATAGAATCATACTTCTGCTCGTTCTAGGCAATCCTATAATAAAATCCATATTAAACACCTCCCACTTCCAGGCTGGAATTTCTGTATCTACAAACCTCCGGGCCTCACGGTGCTCCTTCACATTGGCAATTGGGACCTTGAGTCACAAGGCCGTTGATGTCCTTTTTTCATGCCGTTTCCACCAATATAGTTTCCTTAGTTCACGATACATCTTTGTGGCACCAGGGTGTGCGAATATCGAGAATAATGAGCTTCATTCATGTTTGTTCCCGTAGTTCACCCATATTAGGTACACATGAAACTGACCATGATCAAAACTCTACATCGGAGTCCCCAATCAAATAGGATCTACTTCCACCATTGTAGGTATACTGTCTCTCGGTAAGACTAACTACGCATCATCATATTGTCTTTGCTTAACTTCCGCTACAGGATGATTCTATTGTGTTTTGAAAATAACACCCCCATCTCGGGCATCCGGTAGCTGAATCTTTAAGTCAACCAACAGGCCTTCATCATTTCAATCATGTCAACCTAAATGTGACTCAAGCTACCCATAGACTTGCGACTTAGCACATCGGCTACACAACATTTGCCTTGCCCGGATGATAAGAATGCTAACATCATAATCTTTCAGCAATTCTAACCACCTTTTATGGCGTAAACTCAACTCCTTATGCTGAAGCAAATGCGGAGGCTCTTATGATGCGTGAAGATATCAACATGTACCCCATATAAGTAGTGGCGCAAAATCTTCAATGCAAATACCATTGTGGCCAACTCAAGATCATGGGTAGGATAATTTTGCTCAGTGGCTTCCTCAATTTGTCTATAGGCATAAGCAATGACCTTGCGGTGTTGCATAGAACACAACCTAGCCCAACTCAAAGCATAGGCAGACCACATAACCCTCGACACCCTCTACGGAAGGAAGTCGGGTGATCTTGAATCGGCCTATCCTTGAATTCACAAACTTTGCTCACATGCCTTTGTCAACTAAAACTTAATTTGCTTTATGAGTCAACTTTGTCAATGGTGCGGCGATAGTAGAGAATCCTTCCACAAATCGGCGATAATAACACACTATACTAGAAAGCTACGAACCTCTGTAGGATTCAAGTATGGGCCAATCTTCCTTTGCTCTATCTTGAGACTATCCACTCTTATACCTACGGTTATGAGTACATGACCAAGGAAAGCCCTGAATGTTAGCCAAAACTCATTCAAAAAATTTAGCATATAACTTTTTGTGCTCTGTAAAGTATGCTATCTTTTGCTCTCAAATGACATGCTGGACTCGGATGCTTAGTAAATAAGAATATCATCAATGCAGACGATCAACAAATACATCAGAAAAGGCCTAAACATAGATAGATCAAGTCCATAAAAGCTATTGGGTCATTGGTAAAAGCCAAATGACATCAGAACTCATGTGGCCATATCTAGTCACAGAAGCGATCTTGGGGATATCAACTTCCCCTAACCCATAGCGATGGTACCCGAATCTAAAATCAATCTTTGAGAAGCATCGGCACCCATGGCCCGATCAAACAGGTCATCAATCACAGGAAGTAGGTACTTATTCTTAATCATAACCTTATTTAGCTGCCTATAGTCGATACACATTCTTAACGAGTAGTCTTTCTTTACGCACAAGAGCACCAGTGCACCCCAACGCGATACACTAGGTCGAAGAATCCCTTCTCGAGCGAATCTCTCAACTACTCCTTTAATTCACTTAGCTGTGAGCCGATACAGCAAGGAGGGATCGATGAAATTTGATACGGAAGTAGATCAATAGCAAAATCTATCTCTAGATTCAGGAGGAATTCCAGGAAAATCCGTTGGAAAGACCTCAAGGAACTCGTTTACAACAGAAATTGGTGGAGAGTCGTAGAGGCACATTCAAGTTTCTTACGAACAAAATTGAGAAATACAACCTTTGGATGTCAACCACGAGCATTAAGGTATGGAATAAACTTACCTTTAGGCTAACGGAATTACCATGCCATTCTCGGGAGGGCGCTCATCGGAAGGTGAATCGACAAACATAGCTCTTCAATGAACATTAGCATAACATAGACAAGCAATCCCTTTCCAAAAAATGACATCAAAATCAACCATTTTCTAGCTCAACTAGATCAGCTATGGTTGATCTATCACATACCAATACCATGCACTTTTCGGTAAACTGTCTAGCTAACACGAGATTAGCCAATTGGCGTAGAAACAACAAATGAGTATAGATAGCCTTTCGGGGTTGTCTCAAAGTAGTCGCAACCAATGGTGTGACATAAGAGAGTGTAGAACCGGGATCAAGTAAGACATATGCACTTGCGAGAATAAATAATCAAGTACATAACAATATCGAGTGAGGCCTCAGTCACATTGGCCAGCCTAAAGCAAAATCGATTTTGGGTTACCCCGGAACTAGAAGCCTCTCTCCCTCTGCCCCTGCCACGGCCTATTGCTAGATGAGGATCAGCTGCAGCGGAGTTGAACGGAGGATGTGAAGCAGCCGGCGGTCGTGCGATCCACCTAGACCCTATCGAATAATCCCTCATAAAGTGCCTGGCTTCCACAACGACCACGCCATTCTTTGCGACAGAGCTGAATGAGATTTCCCACCTTTGAGGACAAGGAGGTAATGGTGGTCGCCTCGCCTGCCCGCTCCTATCATCAAGAGCTAGATGGCGGTTGCGCCTTGGTCACTCTGTCCTTGGGCGGGTGGGGCCTCTATTGGCCCTAGCGAGCACTGGATGGCAGGCCCACAGGCAACCTGCGGCCCTACGCCAAGGACCACGGTCCTAGCTCTCTTTCGTGCTCCTGCTTTGTCTCAGTGTATCAGTAATTGATGAACCAAATCCTCTTGCCCTCTAGGAGAAGCCTAAATTCGTGAAATGTCTATATGCTCCCCGAGTAGATACCCCCAAGCAATCTCGAGCTATATGAATCCCTAACCCTAACACGAACCGATGAACTCTATCCTCCATCAAATGCGAACCATGTGAGCATGCGACAAGAGAATTAAACCGAAGATACTCACCACACTCCATATCTTCCTTGCTCTAGGTGCAAAAGTGCTCAACTCGAGCACATCGAAGCTCTCGGGGTAGATAGTGGTGCATAAAGGCCTCGAAGAACTCTTCCCACTCAGGCGGTGGTGCATCGGCTCCTCGAAGGTTAATCCCAAGCCTCATACCACAATATGGCCACATCACGTAGTCTGAAACCACTTGACTCTACTTTCTTAGTCATTGTAGCTCGCATACCTTTAACACCCTATAGTCCGATCGATAAAGTCTTGAGGATCTCGCTCGGGTGCGTCCAGGTGAATATGGCGGAGCTCAAACTCAGAAATCTCGGGCCTACCGGAACTCTAAGTTATCACAGCCTCTATGTCTCTCCATCACCTCCAATCGTCGCTCTTGACTGCGGCTATGCGAGCCATCGGCTAAATAGCTTCCTCAAGACCCTATCCTTTGAAAACAATTGGAGAGTACCATGGCGTGGGAGAATTACGCCACTCTAGTACCCTCAAAGTGCTGGCACAGTGCGGGAGGAGTTGTAATACTTAGGGCAGGAGATTCCTACAGCTTTTATCTAACTTTTGTCTCTACGATCCGGAGGGAGACTAGTACCCTCCCAATAGTTTGCCAATCAACCTTGTAGTCATCTTCCTTGTATCACGGGCATACTCTAAAACAATAACATGATTTAGATATAACAATACTTATGAGCTCGACCTATAGCCTGAACTATTAGTAAAGGAAGTGAAACAATTCCTAAATGTCTTGTATACGATTATAACTACGGTGCACATTTATACCCATCGGCAAGACTCTACTAGACACGGCTTTATCCCAGACTCCCGAGACCACGGCTTCTATCGATGCGCGAGTACATCCCACGCCCCGGAACTAGGGTAGGGAACACTGGCACTCGATTCATGAGTCGTCAGGCGGCTATATAGCATCTATAAATGTAACACTAAAGTGACCAAGCCACATGCAACTAACCAAGATAAATGCTTTGGGCCAATAATGCCTTGACAATTATAAATATATGCAACCTGAAAGCCGATAAGGCTACAATAGCTAAGTAAAGAAATGAAAAACCAATACGACTACACAACCCACCTTTGTATGCAATGTAGTCCACATCAGCCTTTACAGAGTAAACAAAAGAAGCCCAGAAATGCGGGATAGGGACACGGCCTACCCATGTTGTACACAAAACTAAAAATAGTCCAAACTAGGACATGGCTCTGGAAAGAGGAGCATACGTTATTTTTCTTTGATCGGCTCCTACTACGTTCGATGATGTGAGCCTCGACCTATGCACGCATGATTGCAGCCAAGGGTCCCAGATTAGGGACGTCGGTCACGAATAAAATCTTGGTATGTAAGGCTAGAAACCTTAAAAAAGAAACACAATGAATGCTTTATGGGCCATAGTTTATTGCTCCATCATCTTAGAAATTCGGCCCTTTGGATAGTACCATGAAATGGATAAAGTAGTTAGGTGTTTAGGAGAGACAAAGTTAGCTCAAGTAGTTAGCGGAGTCATAGAAGAGGACAAGGAGGAAGTTGAGTGGGTGGTGGTGTAAACGGAGTCACTAAGCTTGAACTTCATAAGAGAAGGCCTCTTTGGACACTAGTCCACCATAGACGATGCCAGCGCAAATGACAACACACTCTGTGCGGATAGGAAGCAATGGTAGTGTGCAACATATCCTAATATAAGATCAATATCCCAAGGGTGATAGCCAATACAAGATTTGGGATCGTGCTTTTGGGTTGAGCACCACCATCTTTGTTTGCAAGCCTTATATGTTGAATATGCAAAGGCGTTAGTGTTTGATTGTTGAAAAGATATTGATATTAGAGATCGGAGAGGCGAGAGGGCTGACAAATATAGAGATGGATTTGGGATGAAATGAACAGTGAGTTGGGATAGACTATCAACCGTAATCCGGTACCACAAGCGAGTGCCCGGGTGGCCGGTTACCACCCCACCATTGGAGGTAGGACAAGACTCGGCTATAGAGGCCCGGTCATTGAGCGACTCACAGCACTTTTACTACACCTCCGGTGCGTCTCTGATCGGACATCGGAGTGGATAAGTTACGGTCTCTCACGATTTCCTCTAAAAGTTAGCAAGGGTGCGGTGGGCCAAGAAAGGAAAAATACAATCAATGATGAAGCGTCAAGCCACAGGTAAAAGCCGAGAGATTGAGGAGGCCGTGAGAGGGTTGCATGGGAGGATAGACGAATTCAAGCGTAGATTTTCAATGAGAACTTGGCGAACGATCGGAACACTAGTAGCTATGGGCGGAGTTAGGGGTTCTTCGAAGCCAAGTGGGCGCGAGCTGTCGTCCTGACAACCCAGAGCGATCCTTAGCAACTCCCTTTCGAACTTAGATGTTGAGCTCGATGAAGAGCTAGACTTGGTGGAATACTGGGTCCCGTCGGGTACAAGTGAAGGAAAAGTAAAGAAGAGGTCTTGGAGAATATGAAATCGAGCCCTCAAAGAAGAAGAAGAAGAAGAGAAGAAGAAAGAAGCGGGGAAAGAATAGAGGCACCGCAAGATCACAAAGCACACATATCGGAGTTGAAGGAGTAAGCGGAGGAGTGGAGATCTCCACAACTACGAGATAGTGATTGTTGAGTGGCAAGAACCCTTTGGGGGAGCCACGATCAACGGACTTGATCTTGAGGTTGCGAGCGATTGAGCATGATGCGGGGGTAACCCAATCCCCCAACGGATGTACAATTGAGCGCGTCGGCCACCGCTAACTCCATGGATGCAATAGAAGTACCTACCTCGCGAGATGACAGAGTGCTTAGTCGCCACATGTATGTCCCTTTCCCTTGTGCTTATATATTTTATGCTTGGGGATGAACCATGTTTTCAAAAGGGGTGTACTTGTATTTTTGAGATATTTAGATTCGTCAGGGATTTTTTCTTGCCATGTTTCTTTTCCCTGAGCGTGTTATCTAGTAGAACAGGCATGTTTAGGTTGTTTGATTAAGTAAAAGTAGCTTAGAATTGCTGCGGCCAATAAGCACACTAGTTTGATGTTTTGGAAAAAATTAACCTGTTGAAATTTTTTTATGTTAGATGTTTGTGTGAGTTTTAATTATAATTGCATGACTTTTGTGGATCTTTATATGGAATTTAAATTATGAGCATGCGTAGTTGTAGTTAATTTGTGCATGAGGCTGGATAGGTGGATTCAATAAAAATTGGTACCATGAGTGAGTGAGGTTTATACCTAGTTCAATGTACGCATTTTAGGATCTAGAACTCAGATTGGTCTTTGCATAGGCTTTAGGATAGTTGGTTAGGAGATGATCATAGGTTATTTATTGATTGATTAGTCACTTTAGCCTCGTTTCCTACCATATAATGATGAATCCCTTGATCCCCATTTTAAGCCTTATATTGATCATTTTTCTTTAATTAACCTTCAACCTTACCCATTTTTTGCAATGAACCTATTTTGTCACTGGTCCCTCCTTGGACATTTTGAACCTCAACCCAATAAAAATGCCTAAGTTGAGGTGGCTATAGTAGGGTGCATAGATTGTGGGGAGGTGCAAAAAGGGAAAGAAAGAAAAAAAGGTTTAAGATGAGGTATGGTGTGACAAGAAAGAAAAAATAAAAGAGTTGAAAAATAAAAGAAATAAAACATACAAGAGAAAGTAATAAAAAAGATTGATAAAAACACAACACACCCATATATAGTATGAAAATGGAGAAAAGGGAGGAAAAGTTAAAAAAATAGAAAATAGGGTGAAGGGTGTAAAGTGGAGCCACAAGTATGTAGTCTTGGGGTTTAGTCACTAAAATTTCATATTTACCATACAGACTTGAAGCATATACAAGTAGAACAAAGTCACGTATTGATCCTAGGTAGTGTCCGAAGAGCCAAAGTAGAGAAAATAAGGGAGCTGACCTATGGTATTCGATAATGCGGTATTTGAAACTTCTTTAGGAGAGTGAGAGTCCCATTTGTTTAGTCTAAAGTTCATTATATTATATATCTCTGAGTGTTAGTGGCTTCTTTCTTTGTGAGAATTGTTTTTGGTTTGTGTTGCATTTTACCAATTATCTATGTGAATAGCATTGGTGGCAGCTCAGTTCTCTGTGATGGTTTGGATGCCATATCTTGATCTGTATGTCATTGATTGTGGTTACATGCGTGTGTAGCTAACCCGTTTGAACAAAAGGTCAAAAGGCGATTATGGTTCATAGTGCAAATTTTGTTATATTGATTGTTGGTATTCTAGGTTTACTTTCTACTTAAACATCATTTTAGTTTTTATTTTCCCTTCACAGTACATGAAAAAGTCTAAAGTTGAGGGTGTTGATTTTCTATGATTTTATAGCACTTTGACAATAAAGCTGTTAAAATAGTATAGAATTAGGCCCGACTTTATATAGGTATGAGGTAGTTTACTTTACTTTTCTTTCATGGAAAAATAAATGTTGGAGGCTGAATTGTGCAAAGATGAAAAATGCAGAAAAGTAGCCATGGATCTCGGTACAAGTCATACCATCTGAGTATGAGCGTGCGAGAATCAGAAAAGGTCAGCTGACAAATTATGAAGAAAGGGCCAAATTCGCTCATGGTACAAGCCATACCATCCTTGTTATGAGCCATACCGTCTGATGACGAGTTGTACCATGGAAATTGGTAGCTGTGAAGAAATTGCAGACCGTGTCTGTGCAATTGGCACTCTTGATTCATCAAACCTACCTAATGCAGTACCAGAGGCTAGTGGAAAAGACTAGAAGAATGGAATTGGTAGTGAAGACTCAAGGTGTAAGAAGGAATTATGGATCGTTGAATAAAGGAGTCTGAGTCATACCATGCCATCCGCCAAAGCTAACAAAAGATGCTAGCAATTGCAAGATCAAGCCACGGGAAGATTGTACAACTGCCATTAGGTACTTGATGCAGTGATGCCATGTCTTAACACTTAGCTGGTCGGCGAACGGCTAATGTATGAGTCAAGGTGACCATTTTAATCTTATTCTGGTCGTAGGTGAGTAGAGAAAGTTTTTGGTAGTTTTCTATTTATTTAGGAGAAGGTTCAATTATTTATATAAATATTGTTGGTTATTTTCGTCTGGAGAAGCAATGAGAGATGATTAAAAGTAATATACACAATTAGATACAAGTTGTTGTGAATTTTAATTCAAGTTTTGGAGATTTATTTCTTGAATTTCTTTTTTTATTTCTTGAATTATTCAACATTAATTCTTGAAATATTCAAGCGGTTTCTTTCGATCATCATTGTAAGTATTCAACTATGTGTTTATCTATGAACGCTGAAACTGTCTTACAATCATGAGAGCCTAAAACCTCTGCCTTTAGGGTTTGTTATTCTTTGCTTTCTGTATGTTTCTAACATTTGAGGATGAATGTTACAAGGAGATATTGTAATGCCCGAGAAACTCAAAATCTAATTAGGACTTAAATTGGGAATATGGAAAGGCTGCTGAAAAGCTGCAAGACGACTCACCTAACGGGTCGTTAAGTGACCTAATGACTTGTTAGGTGAGCCGTGAGAATGAGGTTGAGATTTATAAGAAGGGAGGAAATGTACCCAACGAGGGACTTCACGAGTCATGGTCACAGAACCACGACCGTTGAGTCACTCATGAGTCGGACTTGGGTTGAGAATCATTTTAGTGGAGCGGTGCTTGTACTTGACGGTGGGGACAACGAGTCATGGTCCCAGAAGCGACTCATTATGTTCTCGTTATCATCCTTCATCGATTTAGGAAGTGTACCTAACGAGTGTCTCCTGATTGTCATCGATGGCGACGACTCGTTAGATGACTCATTACCAAGTAGTTTTGAATCTTTAGAAGTGAGGCGATGTAGTCCCGCGACTAGTAGGCCACGACTACGTTGATCCTTGTGATGACCTCTTGCCCGAGGAACCTAGGCGATTAACTGACGGAGTGACCACTGAGTCATGGTGGTCACCACGACCCATTAAGTCACTGTTAGGTCACCTGGCGAGTTGTTCAGTGAATTTCTAAGGTTTATTTAGTAATATCCTACTCTCCCAAACTTTAAACTTCATCACTTGAGCAATAATTTTAGACCTTTTAGTGGGGAAAACGGTTCATTCCACATTCCCACTCTCAGAGTTTTAGAAAATCACCATAAGCTCTCCTCTCAAGAACCCTTCAAGCAAGCCTAGGGTTGGTCACCATTGTAGCAGTTCAAGTCTTCTTCTCTGGGAATTTTAGTCGAGCATAGAGATTCAACAGGGAATAGTTCTTCCTTGTGTCCCCCAAAATCCTTCTTTGCTTTCTCTATCGGTTCTAGCTGCGAGACTTTCGAATGAGATAGAAATTATCTATCAAACACTCCCTTAAATCCTATGAATTATCATTTATGTTAATTGTTGATGTTTTCTACGGTGTGATTGTGTTGTTCCTCATTCCTATAAATGTGAAATCTAGCTATAGTATTAAATACGAAAAGTTTAGAATCTTACAATAGTGTTTACATACCGAAATTTTGCTTTATTTTATTAGTGTTGGGAATTCCCATGTTGATGAGCGTATTGAAAATCAATTAGATTGTTAGTTCGGTTAAGTCAAATACTAGAATATCTAGTGTTAGTCGAAATGTCATTTGATCAGTTTGACTTGATCTTTTCACGAGGTATCAGTGGTTCCTCTTAGTTATCAGAATCGGACTCATATTATAGTTATTTGGTCCATTAGGTGGTCATGAAATTCTGGTTATACAACTCAACCGGCCCAAGGACCCCCAGTTCGGTCTGATTTGTTCTTAGACGGTTACGACACTTCCCGAGATAACGGCTCGGCCAGTCTAGAACTTCAGTTGAAATGCGGATGGATAAGACTCTCGGGTCGTTGGTTATATGTCCACACGACTAGTCTTGGACCCCAGAGTTTGGTATCGGCTTAGCGATTCGTATAGGTTTCCGTGGGAGTAGGACTTATCTGGGCGGGTCGGGGTTCCGGTGCACCAGGTTCCCAAAACAACGTTGCCCGCGTAGGTAACAGTATTACTTGGCCTAATTGGCCCTAGACTTTTGTGATCACCCACTTCATGCCTTTATATCCTGGAAGGTATATTGGGTCCTCTCGGTAAGTGTTTACATCGGACTCCACGTCTAGTTCAAGTGGTTATATGTCGGTTATAAACTCTCTACTAGTAGTTCGGTCGATTCGAGTAAGCGGTTCGATTCGGTTCTAGTTCCATCGGTTATCTCAATTTAGTATAAAGTATCGCAGACTCGGAATTTTAAGACTTAGGGACCACAGAGACGGGTCATCTTGACCATTTCGGTATATATCGTGCTTCCGGATTAGTTTTCTTGTTGGTCATTACATGTCATTTCAATTTAGACTTTGTACTTGATTATGTTTCCTTCCACTTTTTCGGTACATTCAAAATACTAACGCAGCCTCTTTTATGTTGTATCGTTACTTAATCTGGCTACGAGTTCCCATATTCGGTAGCGTTAGCATTACGTTCGAGATTCTCCTCGGTCGTAGTTGAAGTGTGAGTCCTCATCATTCGAGGCCTTATTTCATTATCTTATAGTTTTATTTAGACTTAGAGAGTTAGGCTGGAAGCATCGGCAACTCATCGATTAGAAAGCTTTGGACATAGAGTACATTTAGATTTTGATTATGTAAATTTTACATTTTCTTTTAGTTTCATTTTCTCAAATGATTTTATGTTGTTAATTCAATGCTTTTGCTATGCATGTTTTATTTAGGATACCGGTGTATGATAGACCGGGGGTTGACTTGGGAGTCGCGGCTTCAGAGTACGTGTTACTTCCGAGTGTAGGATCGAGGCATGATAGTTAAATTAGTGAAACCTTCCCTTATTTGATAACACAAGCAAGGAAAAGAGAATGTGGTTGTTAATGCACTTTCAAGAAGGTATGTCTTGGTTTCTACTCTTACTTCTAAATTAGTGGGTTTTGATCAAATCAAGGGCCTATATTCTAATAGTTCTAATTTGGCAAAGTTTTTGTAGAATGTAAGTTGGGTCCTTATGACGGTTCTATCTTCAAGATGGATTCCTTTTAAGGAAAATAAGTTGTGTATTCTAATATCTTTTTGCACATGCCTACTGATGATATTGTTAATCTTGATGGTAGGAAGAAGGATAAAATGATGAAGATTAATGAACATACAACACTTGCAATTGAATGGAAGAATGAACAAGCGCCTTAAGAAAATATGGGACGAAAATGCATTATTTTAAGCTTTGGAGATCTAGGAGTGGGTGCACTTTAGGAAGGAAAGGTTTCTTGTCAAAGAAAATCTAAATTATACCCTAGAGGAGATGGTCCATTTGAAGTCCTTGAAAAGATTGGAGAAAATGCTCACAAACTTGATCTTCCTAGTGAATATCGAGTTAGTGCTACCTTTAATATTTTTGATCTTTCTTTATTTGATGTAGCATTAAATTTAAGGATGAATTCTCTTGAAGAAGAGAGGAATGATAACATCCATGGAAACTCATCATGAACTAAAGAAGCTTTGGAAGTTCAATGAGGACCCATGACAAGATCCCAAAGAAGGAATATAAGAACCAGCAATGGGATGGAATTAGCTATTAAAAAAAGTGTCTTGTGATGAAGAAGATCTCAAGCCCTATAAAAAATATTTTCTCCAAGTATTATACTTTTTGAAGGACCAAATTAAGAATCAAGAAAGATGAAATGGGCCAAATCGGCCCTAAATGGAGAAAATATTGTATTTTTTAAAATAGAATGGGAAGAGAGAGTTAACAACGGAGATTTGGGCTATCAATCCTCATCTAATAGCTTGAACTTGTCAGGAGATAGATAATCCTATATTAAGGGTAAGGGGTTAATTAAGCATATACCCGTATAGGGACATAGTTACGTGGTGATAATAATCTAGATAGGAGACCAACCATTTAGGGTAGAACCTAACTTGCAATATTGCATGCTAAACAGGAATAGATCACTAGTAAAAGTGTGGTTATGAGGTCATGGGGAGCAAAATCCTGCGACTTGTTGATTTAATACAAACCAAAATTGATTTAAGCATTTACTAATCTTTGCTCTTGTTTATTATTTTACTTCTTCCCGAAATAAGTGTTAGATAGTAATAGCTATTCACATTAACTCAAGTTCTTTTCATATTCCTCAGATAAACCTCAACCTTTGTTGGGCTCTATATTTGATATCTTCACTTTATATCTCAATTGAGGTGTATGAGCGACATCAAATTTTGGCGGCCGTTGGCGGCGAGCTACGGCTAAGGCTTTTTAATTCTTTTTTGCTTTCTTGTTGATTCTTATTTTCTTTTATTTTTCTTTTGTTGTTTTTTCTTAAGAGGTCTTGGATTTCATGCATGCCCCGGTACTAGGAGCCAAGAGAAAATCGTGGTTCAAATCAATCACGAACTTGAGCAAACTCTAAGAAATCTAAGAATGGCCAACATAAGAGCAAGACAATGGACAAATATACGACTAGAATGTTGGGTGAGGAACAAGCTGGACAAAGAGATAGAGAGTTAGCAAAGTTAACTGAAACAAACACCTAGCTACGGGGAAGTAGGCGTTCTAGAAAGGAGTGAGAGGTCAGGCAGCGAGACAACGGTATTTCGATAAGGATGATGGCGGTGATATTGTATTTGGTGCCACTTTGGGCTATTGTCCCTCCTTTACCTCTTGAGAAAGGGCTGATAATACCGAGTTTATGATCAAGTTGCTCAACATGAATGGGATATTGCCGGGTCGTACAGCGATGATGCACATACTCCGCTTGACAAATTTAGGTAGATGCATAAGCTTATAAACAGCGAGAGTGAGTCGGGATGCGATTTGCTTGAGGTTATTTCCCTTATCGTAGGGGTGAGGCAGCGCTCTGGTTGGCGGGCGCACTTGATTCTATCCACTACATGGAAGTTGAAAGGATTTCTTGAAAGATTTTCCCACCTTCTGAAGCCTTCGGTTAAGATGAGATATACAACTTTAGGCGGTTAGAATTCGAGGCACTTCGTGAGACATGGTTGAGGTTCAACAAGAAGCTTAAAAGAGGCGCCCAAGCACGGGGATCCCGAAGATACATTGCTGGAAATTTTCTATAGATCTTTAAATGCTAACCCCAAGGTGGTGGTTGATACCATATCTAACAGATCATTCATGAGCCACACTTATGTCGAGAAATTTCTTGAGCTACTTGTGAGAATCACCAAAACCCAGCCGCGCATGGCACAAGAGTTAGAGATTCCGACTAGTTCATATCGCGGTAGGTATGTGTCTGCGGAGCGAGAGAAGAAAGGATGAAGAGCGAGATCGGGATATTGCTTGAGATAAAGACCACAATAGGGCTTCTTGTAAGCATTTGATGGGGCTGGAGTTGAAAAAGTGAATGTTGTGGGTTCTCGGGGCAAGGCCCTATAGAAATGGAGGCAAATCCCGAATGCGAGGAGACGGAATTGTCCCGAATGGTCACGGGCGAGTTTCGGACCAACACCCGGGTCTAACCAAGACTCTTGGCATTATCGGGGGAACCACGATTAGAACTATTACGGGGATAACAATTACAACCAAGACCAATACGGAGACAATGGGCCCGAAGAAGAGTAGAGGAGTACAAGAATGATAAAAATGGTCTATGTGTCCCTCAGAGCAAGTGATCCTAGAGTATAGAGGATGAGGTTGAAGACATGTTGTCTAAGGTGCCCAACGGATGGAGAAGCAGATGGCCATTTCAAAAGGAGCTCACGGCGATATTTTCGGTATGAATCAAAAGAGTGGAATCACATGCCATTGGCCATTAAGCAAATTGAGCGGCGGTAAATGGATTAATACCCATTCTTTATGAATTAGAAGGCGAAAGGAACACTTCCCATCAACATAGTGCAAAATCCAAAAAAGCGAAAGTCGCTACATGGAAGTCACTACTAGGAGTAGGAAGGCAATAGTTGATCCTCAGGCGATTCCCAGTTGATGAGACGAGAAGAGCACATGTTTATTGATGATGATAGGATAACGATTCCAAGGACCCAATTTTGGTTGATGATTACGTAGTGAAAACTGACTCTAGTAATGCGAAAGGAGCATGGATACGTGATAAGGAGAATGAGGCACCACAAAAGTTTCTGCACTTGTTCTAGACCTCGCCACACTTTTCCTGGTGGTTGAAGAAAAAGGTCGAAGATGGGAAGTATCACGAATTCATCTCCATGTTGAAACAATTATCGCTGAACATCCCATTAGTTGGGGGCACCCAGCGGATCTGGCTATGACAAATTCATGAAGGACCTTGTCATTAGAAGAGAAGCTGTGAAGCCGAACACTGCGGATAATTTGCGCCCATAGTGCAATAGCATCTACGTTCTCTTGTTCAAAAGAAAGACCTTGTAGAATTTACCATACCATGCACAGTGGAGCCTTTAACTTTGCTAAGGCGCTATGTGATCTGGGAAGTATTAAGAAGATGCCGCTAGCAGTGTTCGAGGCAGTTGGGCTTAGGGCCCCAAGCCCAATGCAGCTTTTGATGGCAGATCATACGGTGAAAAATCGGGTAGGAATTCTCTATGATGTTCTATGAGTGGAGTCCTTTATGTTTCCGGCTGATTTTGTCATCACAGATGTGAAGTTGATTTGAGGTCCCCATTATCTTGGGCGACCATTCTCGCCATAGAACATGCTAATAGATATGGAGTGAAAAGCTAAAATTACGGTTGAACAATGAGGAAATGACATTCAATGTATGTAGATTCATGAAGAAGCCAAATGACTTAGAATTGGTCTCGGTAATTGATGTTTTGGAACTTTGAGTTTCCAATTATTCCCATGGAGGAGTTATTGATTCTTGATGACTTAGCAGCAGTTTGATGAATGTTAGTCTTGAGGGCGATCCATGGGGGTTCACCCGAGAGATAGTTAATGCACTTCTTTGGTGTAGGGTCATACACATGGCAGCAAGAAAATTGATCTTGACACAGAAGAATTAGGTGACCCCACCGTCCAAGCCATTATTGAGAGTCACTTGGTATTGGAGCTCAAAGAAGCATTCTCACCTACGGTATGTATTTTAAGAGATGATAACACTTTACCGATCATTATTGTGGGCGGCTTGGAGGAATGGAAAGTGGAGCTTTGTGTCCATTTTGAAGAGATATAAAAAATCCATTGGGTGGACCATTACGGACATTGTGGAATCCCGGCGGTATTTGCTCTCACGGAGCCCGGCTAGGGCAGTTGTATTAGAGCATTGAGCATCGGCATAGGTTGAATCCACCTATGCAGAGGTGATCAATAAGGAAATCATCAAGTGGTTGGATAGGGTATGGTTTACCCTATTGCGACGGCAAATGGGTGAGCCGAGACCAGTGATACCAAAAGCGAGTTATCACGGTGGTCCCAAATGCTAACAATGGCTCGTTCCACTCAGACAGGTCACTAGTTGGAGAGCCTGCATGGACTATAGGAAGTTGAACCGTTGGACTGAGGAAAGATCACTTTCCTATGCCATTCATGGATCGAGATGATAACCGACTTACAAGCAGAGGATGGTACTATTTCCTTGATAGTTATTCGGGGGTGTGTCCAGTTTCTATATCCCCAGAAGACCAAGAAGACTACGTTCACTTGTCCATATAGTACATTTGCATTTAATAGGATGTCGTTCGGGTTATGTAATCGCCCGCCACTTTTAGTGTTGCATGATGTCATATTTAAAACATGGTGGAAGACATCATTGAAGTCTTTATGGATGACTTTTCGGTAGTGGGTGATTCATTTGAAATTCTTTGGCTCATTTGAGCAAGGTCTTTATGTGATGTGAAAGACCAACGGTGCTTAACTATGAAAAGTGCCATTTCATGATCAAAGAAGGTATAGTGCTAGGCCATAAAATTTTTGGTAAATTATCAAGGTGGATCGGGCAAAGATCGAGGTAATTTCTAGTATACCATCTCAATTTACGCGAAAGATGTTCGAAGCTTTTGGGTCATGTAGGGTTTCTGAGAAGATTCATGAGACTTCTCAAAATTGCACATGCTGTGTAAATGCTTGAGAAGGAGGTGAAGTTTGTTTTTTAATGAGGCATGTACGAAGGCGTTTGAATGCCTAAAATAGAGATTGACCCTTTGCCACGATTATAGTAGCATCTAGTAGTCTTTACCATTCAAGGTTATGTGTGATGCTAGCGGAGTGGCCACAGGAGCTGTGTTGGGTAAAAGGCGTGAAAATATTTTCCATCTATTTATTATACTAGCAAGGCTCTAAATGCGGCTCGAAAAATTATATTTACGTGACGAGCCGGGAGTTGTTGGCTGTAGTTTTACATTTGAGAAGTTTCGAGGCATGCTTTCTTGGAACTAGGCGTGCCGTCCATACGACCATGCGGCTTTGAGATATCTTATGGCAAGAAGGATGCCAGAAATAATTGTTCGATGAGTTACTCTTTGCTACAAGGAGTTCGGTTCGGTAAAACAGGAAAGGGACCGAAAACCGAGGTGGTCGATCACTTGTCAAGGTGGAACGTGCAACACTTCGAGATGGCGTGACGTAGATGATGCATTCCCCGACGAGTAGGTTTTAGAGGCCTCATAGGATCTCATCCCATGGATTGCATACTTTGCTAATTATACGGTAGTGATGTTGTACAGTACTTATCTTTTCACCCAGCGGAAAAGTTTATGTCCTATGCGGAAGTTTTTTCTAGGATGAGCCCTATTATTTAGCATATGTCTTTGATGGGGTGATTCGAGAGATGCGTGCCCAAGGTAGAGATGCTGCGTATCTTGGAGGCTGCCACTCATCCTGATCAGGGGGTCACCATAGTGGGATTCGCATAGCCCACAAGATTCTCCAATGTGGGTATTATTGGCTAACCATTCACTAGGATGCACATGATTTTGCAAAGGCATGTGAGGCATGCCAAAGGCAAGGAGGCATATCTAGGAAGAATGAGCTTCCTATTCCTATCCTCGTTATTGAGCTATTTGATGTGTGGGGCATAGATTTCGTGGGCCCATTTGTGAAGCGGCAGGATGAAATACATACTTGTTGTTGTTGACTATGTTTTGAAATGGGTGGAGGCGGTTCTCTTCCAAATAATGAAGGAAGAGTGTCCACGGCATTCTTAGAGCGGAATATATTTGCTAGATTCTAAGGACGCCACATGGCCATCATTAGTGATAGGGGTTCACATACGTAACCGTTTGTTTTCATTCTTTATTAGAAAAATATGGGGGTAAAACACGGGGTGGCAACACCCTATCATCACGCAGAAGTAGTCTAGTGGGCGGTTGGATTACAAAGCTGGGAGATAAAGACCATCTTAGTGAACTGTGAATGCTAACCTAACGAGATTTGGCAAGGAAGCTGAATGATGCTTTATGGGCTTATCGGACCGCATTTAAGACTATAGGTATGTTCATGTATTAGCTTGTTTATGGAAAAGCATGTCATCTTCAAGTTAAACTTGAGCACAAAGCTATGTAGGAGCTCAGAAAGGTTTGTATTTAGTTGGAGCGAAGGCGGGAACTTGAGGCTTGATCATTTGAATGAGCCGGATGAATTTCGTTTGAAAGCCTATGAGAGTTTAGAAATTTACAAGCTAAGAATGAAAATTCGGCATGAGTTTGTAAGATCGAGAAGAGAGTTGATGCAGGTGACATGAATTGTTACTATTGATTGAGACTTCTCTTGTTTCCTGGCAAGTTGGAGTCAAATGGTTGGGGCATTTTCGAGTTGTTCAAGTATTCTCCGCTGGTGAAATTGAACTGAAAATCATGAAAGAAAGCACTTTAAGTTAACGGTCAATGCGTGAAAGCATATACGGGAGAAGCGAAGAGAAATAAGCTGGTGGATCTTTGGGCTTTGTGTGAAATCTGAGTAACCCAGGGGACTTCACGTCATGCCGCGATGTTAAATCGGGCGCTTATGGGAGGCAACCCATGGAGGTGTTTTGGTGAAGTTTGAGTAGTCCAAATTACAGAGTCGTGTCGCGACATTAAATCAGCGCTTCTTGGGAGGTAACCCAAGTTGTAAATATAAGAAATATATAGTGTTCACGTGTGTTGATGTGTGTAGGTGATTAGACGAAATTTGAAGTTAGAATTGAAAATATGAACTTGAGTTGCTAGTGCCAAAAACGCAGGCAGTCGTCATCGAGACCAAGCGACTGCGTTAAATGAATCATCGTCAACTGGCATAAAAAATAGTGAACAGCGATTGACCAATGATCGTTTCCAATGACAACATATCGTGGGGTCTTTTGTGATCTACTAGATCAAAGATGGAATTAAACTCAAAAGGTGACAACGACAACTTAACAAATCGTGGGCGACCAAATCGTTATGTGGCATGTCAAGAAGCTACCTGATTCGGGGCCTACAACTCATGCCACAACTCGTTGGTAGCATCACAAGTAAATTACGTGAGTCGTTGGAGTCTAGAAGTAAGATCTTAAGCTCAAGACAACTTTTGCACTAAGGGTCAAAAGAATCGTTTCACCACATAACGGCCCATTACGTGGGTCGTGGTGTATTAAATGATAAATAATGCCCGAGCTTCCTTTCTCTTCTCCTCCCAAAATAGTCACCCCTTTGGAAAGAATTTACAATCGAACTCATGACACTCATGGCTCACACACGAGCCTCACGGCTCACGACTTTACTCTACTGCTCAACAATCATTGTGTAATTCTCATTGATAAATTGTGAGTGTCTATATGCTTAGAGTATAAATTTTATTTTTACCCATGCCTTTTTTGAATCATTGCTTGATTGATGATTCATACTAATAGAAAACCCTAGGTTGTCTTCCACTTTAAATCAAGATAAAAATAGAATGCAATGCTATAAATTTTTGTTGTGCTTCCATTAGGATTGATAATATCAGTGATGATGAACATGGTGTGACTTATTTGAACCACTATATGTAAAACCCTTACATGAGCCATGTAACGAGTCGTGGTATCACCTCGGCTCGTCATATAGCTCATCTGAGTGGAGTGGTCTAGTTGACCGGTGTACACTCCATGGTAGTCCTAGCAGGTGTCGCCTCGGAGTAATGACTCGTTGTGACTAGTCATTAAGTTCTTGGTCTAACAATGAAACTCGGTATTTAGAGAAAACGATTGACCTCATGAGTACGTGGCAGTGTCAGCGACTCGTTAAGTCTTTGTCACAGCCGACAAGACACAGTTAAAGTTGATTATTTTCATCTTATCTTGTATGCTGTTAATATTCCCTGAGGTACAATGGCTCGAAGGGTAGACCAGCGAAAGGTCCAGGCAGGAACAGAATCTTTGGAGAGAGGATCAATCGTCATACCGCGAGACTTTGGGGCCGAGCCTCCTCCTTGAAGAGTGGAGTAGCTCGGAGGAGGAATCTGAGTGTCGAGGAAAGCGATTGGTGAGATCCACTAGGGCTAGGGCTGCTTGATCTACAAATGCGATAGCCATGGTTGATGCTCCTACTCCACTAGCAAGAGACCCACCAAGTAGAACAAATGAGAATGATGGGGCCTGAGTCCCATTTGCTCCTATAGGCTTTCCTGACTAAGCAAGACATAGAAGTTGTAGCATTAGTCACGTGCTCCAGCCGGGGGCACGAGATGATGAATTGACTGAGACTTCATTACATCGAATGATCAACCAAGGCACGTGAAGAAATGGTGTGTTCATGGTATGAGGCCATCTTACAACGAGGATATTACTCCAGAATGACAAGGACATCCAAAGAGGAGCATCTACAAGGACGGAGGCCCAGTGCCTGGGCTCAAGGACCTCCCTTGAGCTGCCGGGATTTGTTCGTAAATACGAGGTTGGGGTGGTTATTGCCCGAGCCATCGGAAGCTACATTTTTACTGGTTAGAGAATTCTATCTCGGCCTATGAGCCACATTATAGCGTCGGCATTAGGTGGTCAAGACTAGAAGAAGAGGCCCGCATTAACATAGGTGTTGGTTCGGGAGACTCACATGATATCATTGAGAGGACCATCTCGGTTTGCTTTATGGGTCAAACTATCATGCCCTGATGAATACGATCGAGTTCGAGCTGAAAGTTAAAACTAAGAAGCTAAATAGTGAGGCAGCGAATCGGGCAATACACTTAGGCTATCACGGGTCATTGCCACAAGAGGTCCGTTTGTAGATTGGTTGCATGGCACGAGTCCCCGAGATAAAGAGGCCACATTGAATTTCAAACTATGTTTTGATAGTCCTTAGTTGACACAAAAGTGAGTACCAACGTAATAATATGATTATTTCACACTTAATTTGCAGTAGCGCATCATGGAGAATTACGCCATAAATTTCCCATAGTATATATTCTTTGAAGGGTCAGATAGAGGCGATAAATGATGGCACTACCATTCCCTTTCCATGCCTCGTTGATGGGCTGTCGGGAGTCGAAGGTGCAGGTTTCCATCACTTGATCGGGCCAAATAGTGGTCTATAAGATATGCCACGTGCTCAGGTTGATCGGGGATGACACAAACCCGATCCCCGAAGAAAGGAGTCGGGATACACTTATCTATTGGAGCGACCATATTGGCCAGGCATTGAAAGACGTGGTATACGAGACTAAGACTTCTTTATTTACTAAGATTGCGGCAAAGCCTACGAGACGAGAGAGATAGGTAGCCGGCATGAAAGACTCCCAGTACAGCGGTATTCCTACTTTTTGTTGAGATTGATCATCATCCATAACGGTGCATCGCGGCCACACAGTGCACCCTCAAGTGCTCTTCAGAGCGGGTCTAATCCACTGCTTCCAAAAATTCCTATAGCAGAGCATGGCTAGACGGCTAGAAAAGTGCTCAACAAGCACACAAGCTGCAATTAGGTACTAACGAACTTGAAAGTCTATTACCAAGATTACAAAGTTTGAAGGCACCTCTGTAAAAATAATAAAAGTGGAATGATGCGATGCGCATAGACAGTGCACCAGTGCACAATGCGACAAGGTGGTATGCGGAGGAAGCGGTACTTGACGGCGAGTGCGGGAGTTTTCGCATGACAAATGCTACAATCCCTCCACCCGTGCTTCTAGTGATCTTAGGGATGAGAGTGAAGAAGAGATACCATCAATGGTGACTTCATCAAGGAGGCTGGGGCGCAGGAATAGGGCAGGGCATAGTGAGGCGGGTTTTGAGGAGGATGGCTCTCTGCTCCATCGGGAAGTGAGGCCCCGGAGAGATGGAGATATGTGTAGTTATCCCTGAGGAGGCTCGGCGAGGGCGCGGTTGGCAGCGAGCTTGTGATATGCTGACTCGATTGATTCGAAAAATGCATCGGAGTTAAGGCGGTGGTGCTCGAAGAGGACATTGGAGGAGTATGCAAACCTCACCGACCCGAGGTTACGAGACACCTAGGTCACAGGGTATATTCCTATTTTCATGGTTTGTTTTATATATATATGTTATTAGGGCGACGCATGCTTTTCTTGATAGGGGTGGGGGTGGGATACTGTCTAATTTTCTTCGAACATAACCCAAGATTTTCTTATGGATATCTTTTCCATCGGTATTTCATATCTAGTAGAACCGACACGTTTAGGTTTTATGTTTTTGTGTTTGTTTTGTGTGGTCGAAGAAAATTAGGTGAACTTAAGGCAATCATGAGAATGGATTTTGAATTTAGTTGAGCCCGATAATGTGATACCTACTAAAATTTTTTATGTGTGTGTTAAAATTGACAAGTATGACCTTTTGAATCTTTGCATAGCATTAAAATTGTGAGTGTTTTACCATTGTATGCAGTTGTACACAAGATTAGTAGTTAGTAGAAATGCCGATGTTGACATCTGTTTGTGTGGGTGATTAATAGTTAAATTTGGTTGTGTATCAATCTAGAACATGCAATTGAGTTGTATTGAGATAGAGGATGGGAAACTAGGAAAGGATCATAGTCATTTTTATTAATGAGTTCACTTTACCTTAAAAGACCTACCAAAAAAAATAAAAATCCCTTGATTTTGAGCTTAAATTGACGTTTTTTTTGTATCTACACCAATTCATCTTCACTTTGATTAAAATGAACTTGTTTTGGCCCTAGTTCCTCATGGACACTTGTGAACCTCAACTAAGGCAAATCTCCTAAGTTTAGGGTGGTTATCATAGGGGATTAAGAAGAGTAGAGTGGAGTGAAATTGAGTAATGAACATGAAGAGGCGGGTACGGTGTATTGTAATGAAAAAAAAAGCAAAAGTGTTGTTAAAATGAGAAAAGAAAAGGAAAAAAAAGAAAAATGTTAAAGCAATGAATGCTTGGAAGAAGAAACACCGCACTCGTAGTTGCAAGCGAAATAAAGGAAGAAGAAAGTAAAGGAAAAAGGGATAAAATATGAAAGAAAGGTTAAAAGTAGAGTCAAGGCATGTGCAATGCCAAGGAGGGTTAAGCTACTGGTCATTATGTACCATGCAGGGCAGGAGCCACGTTACAAGCTTAAAAAGTCCCTACAGTGATCTGGTTACTATACGAAATTCAAGGTATTGAATGTAAAATGAAGCCTATGGTATTGCATGCACACGGTTAGAGATTCTTTTTGAGAGAGAGAGTGCTTAACCTTACCTAGTCCCAAGATAAATACATTATGCGTGTGATCATATATTTACATGGTGAGAGTGGGTTCTTTTGGTCAAGTATTGGTCAACAAAATCTTCACCAAACTATACAGGTCAATGTTATGAATTTATCTTGCATTGTACAGCGACGATATTTTGCCATTTTGATTCCTCTATGTCATAGTTGGAAATTTTACATATGCATTATGATTTGCGTTTGTATGGTAGAGGGTTTGTCGTTGACTTGGTGAAAAGTTGTGATTATAGTAAGTTTCTAAAAGTTCTTTTGATTGACATTGAAGTAGTTTATTTTTTATTATATTTTTTCACGAGGACATGCAAAAGTTCTAAGTTCGGAGTGTTGATATTATCGTGATTTTCTGGAACATTGACGCTTAAAACTAAGAAAATATACAAATTAGGAGTATGTTTATGTAGATATGATGTGTTTGTGTTAAATATTGAGGAATACGATTAGGAATGGGAAATAGGCAAGTATGGGGAAAAGTGGACAAAGTGAAGGCGTGCCCAAGCCACGAGTCATTATTAATGCGACTCATGTCACCTAGAGTCATAGGGAAGATCAAGTTTTAAAAGATGATAAATAGTGCACTTAATGGGTTGAAGGCATGACTCGTACGTCTTTGTGTGAGTCGTTAAGCTTGATTGTGAAGCTGGGAAGAAGATTTAAAAAGTATCTAGTGAAGGCAACGAAGATGTAATGAGTCGTCGGATGATTGGATGACTCGTCGGGAGAGTACTAGTGTGTGAACCCTCTGTGCATTGGAATTTTGGAAGACTTAAGACCCACGAGAGGCCTAATGACTCGTGACACGAAGAAGAGTACGTTAGAGTGACCCGTTACCACCTCTTGGGCCTACTACCGAGGATGACTAATTTCATTAATCACGACTCATTAGGAGACCTAACGATTCGTTACTTGTCACATTGCCTAATGTCGCCCAAATTACACGTCTCTGACCCAGAGATATCGCGGTCGGTGTAAATATAGGAGCAACAAGGTTGAGGTCGATCGTACAGAATATGGTAGAACGTAACTTAATGCGAATAGTTGCTACTATTGAGTTACTTATTTCCTACAGGGGGAAATAAATAGAATAATAAACAAAAGTAAAACTGTTGAATGCTTAGATCAAATTCAGTTTGTGTTCAATTAATGACTTGACTGGGATTGTGTTCCCCAAGACTTCATAACCACAATACTTATACACTAGTTATCTATTCTGATGTTTGCTTATGCAATATTGACGTGCGCCAGTACAATGTGTGCAGTGTCTGCAGATGCGTGCAGTAATATAGTAGCTCTTTTTAAGAAACTGGAATACCGAACCACGAGTGGACCCATTCCTCTAACTATCCATTACAAGTGTGATCTTAAATACCTAAAATGTTGGTTATAGACATTTTCGGTGGAGATTTAATCAAGTCTAGTTTTGGTCGAAATGATACAAATCACTCTAGGAGCAACATAGAGTTAAAACGGATAATCATATGATACTACGATTTGCAATGGGTTAAGCATGGAACTATCAATTGTTATTTCACATAACTAGAATTGCATGTTCATGGTCTTTCGGAAACATCTAATCACGGCAAACTAGCCTCACTACATCATTGAGAGCGAGGATGCTAATTTCTAGTTCGCGGGCAATTAATTATGTTGTGGTTTATAGGGAAACGATTAGGGACTTTCTTGTGTCTAACCATTTAACTCAACTTAGCCTCACAGCTACTTCTTGAGTGTTGATGTGATAATCCCAAGTTGGTCTCTTAATACTCCCGTTTGTTAACCCAAGCAAGGTGTTAGGTATATTTCTATCCAGAACACAAGGTATATCGTGGTCTAAACATGCTCCTCACATTCTCATGTCGACCTAGGTAATGCTTTCTCAAGCCATTTCCCAAGCTAACGTATATGTTTTCATGGTGATCAATCATAAAAACAACCAGCAATCCAAATGCAAGACGATAACAACAATCAATAACTTAATTCCAAAATAATTTCATAAAATCACAATCATAATTCATGGCTTCAACCCCTAGAGGAAGGGTTCTAGCCATTCATGTTCGTAAAACTACAACTAAACTACATACTTACACGAATTTGGTAGATGAGAAGGGAATTTTGCCAAACCCTAGATGAGTTCTCCCACTTCTCCCTTCCTCTAGGTAGTTTTCAGAATAAAATCGTGACACAGAATTGGATTTAGGAGATAAGGACCTATTTATAGTAAAGCATTGCACAATTTCTTTGTCATGGAACGGCTCCATGTCACGGAGTGTATCGCGAGCCTTGCCTCAAGTGACACGGAGAATGCGTGGAGGCTCTGCGGGAAATCACCAAAATCGACCTAGGCGGCCTTCTTGCCGCTTTGGCGGCTGTCCTGTTGCCCAGGCGCGATAGCACTCTGTCGCGGGCGGCATGGCGTGGCGCGGCCAGGCAGCTGCACACACCGCATCGCTTGCATGCAGCTGGAACGCAGCACGCAGTCTTTAGCAGGCGCGGCACACGCACGGCGTGAACCTGGCCCACTGGCGCGAACTTGACTACTGTAGCCTACTCCTTTACCCGGCTTCTCCCATTGCTCCCGACTCAATCCTCTACTTCACCAACTTAAAAATTAGTTCCTTGTAATCATTGAAACCTACAAAACAAGGACTAATCATGTTGGTTAGCACATATCTTCACATTTATATAAAATCACATGAAAATGAATAAATTACTTAGCTAAACAAGACTAAATTAAAATTATAAAAGCGTCACTGGGCATGCTATTTTGCACGAGATCCCTATTCCCTTAAAGTCTTGTTCATCCTCGAATTAACCTTTTACACCTCATGCATATGGAGACTCACATAACTAATTTGCTTAAGACAATTCAAACTACGACTATAATGATTAGTTAAGATAACAAGCTAAAATAGAGCATGCACGATTTAATCAATGAAATGACATATAACTCCGTTAAGACTTCCTAGCCTCAAGAATCGACTCTCACGCTTAGCAAACTCATGCCAATCAAGCGATTAAGAAATCCCACATGAATTATCTTAATCAACATGTGCCCTCACGGAAAGAGGGTACCCAATTTCACACGCAAAAACAATTTTTACATCACAACATGTGTGGGTACATGAATAGAATTACGCTCACTCTCACAAAGAATTCACATGCATCATGTAATGACCCATAAGCTTGCCCTTAGTGTTTTACTCCACTAATTTGAGGATGTATGAATGTAAGATCAAGTAGGACTTTTAGAGTTGCTTGGCGTAACTCGGGGGCGGGTAAGGGTACTGTATGACCGGTAATAGTGACTATCTTCCTAAGCGCTTTTAATACATCACGCCCTCATTACGAACTTCCCTTCCTTACTTCACCTTTTTCTCCTTTCGGCTTTCTTTCCTCTTATGTTCCCCTTTCTTTATACACTTTTAGCTATTTAGTAGTAGTTCTATAAATAACTTTTAATTAATTTGTTTTCTTACTCCTTACTAATAATCAACCATTTTCACACAAGTACACCTTGTCCTTTTCTCAACTTCCCACACAAGAAGCTTTGCTACTTTTCCTTCTTTTTCATTCTTCTCACTCCTTCCTCTTTAGGATTTTCCCTTTAAGCGCTTAGGAGAAACTTTGAATCAAATTCAAGGCTAATGAAATAAAAAAGAATTAAACATGTTATGACTATCAAAGAATAGGCTCAGGCTCGTCTGGGGCTAGCTAGGATTAATTTTTCCAAGGTAGGTAAAATGAGGGATAAATTAGGTTCATTCAGAGCGCACAAATCATTTCCTACAATTCACATCCTTCATTTCATTTTATAAACAGACCAGGCAAGTTCTATACGCTTCACAATAGCATAGAATGCTCAAAAACCTTACACTCATGGCACATGCATAATTCAAGACACATTCGCGAGACTCTTACTCGGCTAATCACGGGAATTCAAACATTAAGCTTCAATTCTATTGAGTCAAACTCAAGAGCCTAAGTGTCTCAAACAAGTTATACACTTGCATCTTCAACCTGAACATACTTACATCTTACAATCATGTATAGCACATAACAAGAACATCACGCATCTATTAGCTATGGTTTAGAGAAACCCCAAAAACTATTGACTAATTTTTCCTCCAAGACGGTCGTCATCCATTCGTCGTCGGAAACGTGCTAACATGACTAAAACATTATATACGGACAAGGAAAGATTTTATTCTTCGGTTCAAAGACCCCACCCCAGGTGAGGAAAAGAAACTGAAGCGAGAAAAACCCGGCCAATTGATGAATTCATGCTTGACTCATAAAAAATTCTAATTTTTCACACAAGCATTACATTTTCCAAACATCGCTAAGCACAAAATTTTTGAAATTTCCCGTTGAAATTTCCCTCACCCCTAACCCGAATCATGTTATGTCCTCATAGCATCCAATTAATCATTTAAAGGGTGAGAAATACTCCACGAGTTCCTTTAGGCCTAGCTAAAAGCATGTTTTCCTAAACTTGCACAAGTGGGTGTTCGGCTTACACTTTTTCTCTCCATGCTTACTAGCTTCCTCCTTCGAGGGTACTCGAGACTTCCCTCCATCTGCCCACCTAACTCCACCAAAAACACAACAAAAATGAAAATAACAAAATCAACACAAAATCAAAATTAACAAATTGTACGAGGCCTTAGGTTTGCCTCCCAGGCAGCGCCTTATTTTACGTCGTCGCACGACGTGGACGCTCCTTTTCGGGACATCCTCATACACAGGTTCTCTTTCGAGAACCATCTCCTTTCTTTTGCTATTTAGAGGAAACAACCTCACTGCGTTCCTCTCTTCCCTCCTTCTTCTTAATTTGAAGCCCTTTATCGGGCTTCGAAATTTGAACATGACTTTGCCTTTGGCCGTGCACGTAAGAATCCTCCACCCCTCCATCCTACGTAACACACCTAACTTTTGCCAAAGGTTTTTATAGTGTGCAAATGGGTTCATTTCTTGGTAAATGTGGAAGAGTTCTTCTTGATCCTCGACCCCTCATTTCGGGGTCCTTGCTTTCAAATCGATCACCGCTCAGCCGGTGGCAGGTAGCCCATCCAAGATTAAGTGCACAAATTCATCAACACGAAAATCAAGGCAATAAAATCGGCGGTATAATAAACTTACCTACTTTGATGAGAAAGGTCCTCTATTATTCCATTAGGTGTCACTCGCGACTTGTATTGTTGCGGCATCAACCCAGCCATTTTCGGTTTTCCCAACCCGAGTGTTGAATAAGGATAGAAATTAGATTAACACAGCTGCCCTAAATCACACAAAGCTCATAGCACCATTTTTACCAATTTGTATGGGAGAGGTAAAACTTCCACGGTCTTTGAGCTTCTTTGGCATTTGCTCAATACCACTGGCCCCTCCTCGTCGGTGCTACGATGCAGGACGTCCACCAATCTAACTGTTCGCCATCACGTCCTTCAGTATTGCATATTGGGCATTCCTTGCAAGACATCAATAAGAGTAAATTTATATGAAGTTCTTTGAAACTCTCGCACGAGAACTTTTTATTCCTCCTCCTTGCTCTTTCGATTCTGCGAGGGAAGGGTGGTGGTGATCAGCATCTTCATTGCAATGAAAGGTTTGCGCATTTTGTTGCCCAGCACTACATTCTGATATCGGTGGATAGTCTGGTCTAACCAACTCAGTGCACCTCCTTTCTCGGCTCTTTAGGCACTTTGCATCGGCTAATTGCTTTTTCGCTGGGTGATGGCATTGATCTCTTAGGGGTTAGGATCTGCGTCTCTTGGTAATCCCCTTGCGGCCTCATGTTTTGAGCGGCTTCTATACGACCCACTTGTTTTCAATATTGCCGGGTGTACTTTCGATTCATTAAATTACGCTTCCATCCTCGCACGATTTTCGCTAGCGTGCAGGTCTCCATAATTTTACCGCAATGTTTCTCAATCTTCTTTTGTGAACTTGCCCATCATTACGCACGATTGCGCTATCTGTTGTTGTTGAGGTGTTGATACCCTTCTTTTGATTTCCACCCCAAGAAAAATTGGTGTACGCCAATTCTATTTGGAGTTGTTCCAAGATTGATTCTCGCACATTACCAACAAAATTGACGGATTCCGAATTGGCTCCAAAAGATTCTACATTGTGCCAAGTATTACCACAAATTTCACACCAACTAGGAGCTTGCGGAGGCGCATTAACACGGCCCGGTGTTGGTTTATACTCGGCTTGTTGGAGCGAGTCATCATACATTCTTGGAAACGAAGCTAAGCTTTGTCTTTGCCAAGGCATTCATTCTATCAACCTCTATCAACCCCGATCTCTTTCTTGCCCCTCGATGACTCGCTATGCTACTCTTGGATTTCTGGTGCAATTATGTTCAACAAAGTGTACAACTCCTCATATGTCTTCTCCAAAGGCTTGCCCACCCCGTCTGAATCTAGTAATATTTTTGTATGTGGATCTGGGCTTTCTACAAGAGTATGAGCCAACACTTCATTTGATTGCTGGTGATAAAAGGAGGGAGTCTCTCAGCAATGACTTGAATCTTTCCCAGAGACATATATAAATCTCCTCGAATACATGGCTGAGTATTTCGCGCAGCTTTGCGATCTTGCACGAAGGAAAGAATCTGATAAGGAACTTCCTATCCAAGTCATTCCATGAGATTATAGGATTACGGTGGCTACATTCTTCAGCCTTTTCGCCTCTCCCTAGCGGACATAATACGTGGACCGGTGAGGACAAACGTGTCACTAATCTCTAAAGCTCACGTAAGTGTTGTTGCGGGTCCTCTATGTGCCATTCAGTGAATTGAGCACTAGAAATAACATTTGCACCATGTTGTTTAAGCTCAAGATTCCCTCCGGAGCTCGTTTACGGATACTAGAGGTCACATTTTGTCACTAGTGGGATTGCCACTTGGCTGGTCTATTATGACCTTACGATGAAAAATAATGCTTATCCGTTTGGTTGTTGTTGTACCTTTTCTTGAAGTCTCTTCGGCTTTGGTCTAGAGCTACTCTCCTTTGCAAATGGACTTGACGTTCGGGTTCAAGCAACGGTTCCACAAGCTCTCTATTTCTGCTTGACTCGGCGGGACAACCTTTCACGCAAATAATCGGACTAAGACCAAGTTTCTCAACACTTAAGGAAATTCAAAAATCTAACAAAAACAGATGATATCAAAACTTCACCGAGTCCCAAACCTTGGCGCAAAACTTGACGTCTTTTGTATGAACGCGTCCGCAGAGTGTGCAGGTCGTGCAAGTAATATAGTGGCTCTTTTTTAGAGCTAAAATGTCGAACCTGATTTGGACATTCCTCTAACTATCCATTACAAGTGTGATATTAAATACCTAAAATGTTAGTTATAGACATTTCGATGGAGATTTATTTAATTCCTAGTTTGATTAGCGAAATATTGAAATCACTCTAAGAGCAACATAGAGTTAAAACGGATAATCATGTGATACTACGATTTGCAATGGGTTAATCATAGAACTATTAATTGTTATTTCACATAACTGGAATTGCATGTTCATGGTGCTGTCAGGCCTCTAAACACGGCAAACTAGCACACTCACTACATCATTGAGAAAGAGGATACTAATTTCTGAATTAGCGGGCAATTAATTATGTTGTGGTTTATAGGGAAGCGATTAGGGACTTTCTTGTGTCTAACCATTTAAAATCAACTTAGCCTCACAACTACTTTCTTGGTGTTGATGTGATAATCCCAAGTTGGTCTCTTAATACCCCCGTTTGTTAACCAAGCAAGGTGTTAGGTATATTTCTATCCTGAACACAAAATTATATTGTGAGATACAAACATGCTCCTAACATTCTCATATCTCTTGACCTAGGTAATGCTTTCTCAAGCCATTGCCCATGCAGCTCTCTTCTTTTCATGGTGATAAATCATAAAAACAACCAGCAGCTCCAGAATGCAAGACGATAACAACAATCAATAACTTAATTCCAAAACAATTTCATAAATCACAATCATAATTCATGGCTTCAACCCTAGAGGAAGGGTTCCATCCATTCATGTCTATTAAAGCTACAACTAAACTACTACTAAACTACATACTTACACAAATTTGGTAGATGAGAAGGGAATTTTCCACACCCTAGATGAGTTCTCCCACTTCTCAGTTTCACTCCTGGGTAGTTTTCGAATAAAATCGTGACAAATTGGTTAGGAGCTAGGGACCTATTTATAGTAAATGGAAAGCGTGCACAATTTAGCTGTCATGTGGCTAGTGTCACGGAATATCCACAGGCTTGCCTCCATGACACGAGGTATTAGCCACGAGCTCTACGGAAATCACCAAAACTTCGACCTAAGCAGGCCTTCTTGCCGCTGTTGGCGCGTGTCCCACTTGTTTTGCTTAGGCAACGATGGCACTCCTGCGCGGAGTTGGCACGGCGTGGCACGTTGCTGTATGGCCGAGCAACTACCTGCTGATCATGGGCAAATTTATATGCCCAAGTGATACTCAAATGCGTCATTTCGTCTTGTTTATCCATCGTTGTTTGTACATTCTCATGTAAATTGTAGTTAAAATGTGAATTTATACTAGCCTACATTATTAGCATTGTTTTGCGGGGGAAAAATATAATTTTATGGAAGCTAAGATGCATGTAGGGAGAAATGAGAGATGGACTCGGAGCGAGCAGGAAAAGGCCAGGCATGAATTAAAGGGAGGCTCCCTTGGTGGACCGTGTCACGGCATATCCACCAGTTTGTGAATCTTGAAAATGACAAATTCCGGTGAAGGTCCGCGTGCCTCCGTGGCACGTTGGACACTATCTGGAACATGGCATTCAATGAATGTGCGCGTTGGGGCCGTGGCACGTTGGCCAAGCCCCGCGTTGCACGCCGTGGCACGGTGGGCTTAAATACAGGCAGCCAGGATTCCGGTAAGGGTCACGTTGTGGCGTGCCACGGAGCGGTCTTTCCCGCGTGCACTTTCTAGTGACCGTGCCATGTCCAGGAAAAATTCCCTAGTATAAATAGAACACTTAGGTACATTTTTAATTATTCGACTTGGTGGAGCAAACGTGATTCTGGGCGAGTTGAGGGCCGAAAATTCTAGGGTTTTCTCTATCTCTTTCTCACTATTTCAATTGTTTGTATGATTTTACACTCAATTGGATGATGTTTAATCCACAAATGGTGGCTAAATTCACTTCTTGCTTGAGGTTAAGAACATTTGTAGTGAAATGTAATTATTGATCATTTGGTTTTTCCATCTTTTCTTCCATGGTTGTTCTATGAATTCTTGTTCTTCTTTGCATTAATGTGTAGCCAAAAATGTTAATGTATAAAAAGTCGGTTTCACTCGAGAGCAAAGAAATTGAAAAGTTGTGAATTGATAGGATGTGATCTTTTCTTAGTTTGGGAAAATTGAGAATTGGTTACCTTCGGGATAGAAATATACACAGAAAGTCGTATTGATAGAATTACGGAATCGGTTTGTATGGCTAGAACATGAATTTCTTTTTATCACGGAGATGTGAGGTGGAAGGTTCATGATTCTTAAGTTGGGTTAAATAAATTTTTTTAATCCATGAGCAATAATTATTGACTAACTTAGCGGGAGGAAAGATTAATCAAATTGTATCGATAAATTATTTCTCTACATGTTCGTTTTAGCCTCGGCATGCTCATACTTATAGTTCAGACTCAAATTGTATATTAGTTTTAGATTTAGTATAAATTAGGAAACAAAATATCAAAAAATCTTCTTCTGCTTGTTATGCTGCATTTTGATTAAAAGTTTATTGACATGATTAGATTGTTACCTTAGTCCGAGTCCTGTGGGATCGATGCCCAGCTTACTTAGAGCCATTTTACTGTTCGACCACGTGCACTTGCATGTAGTCATCCCGGACGGACGAACAAGTTTTGGGCGCGTTAGGGGTGGCAGTGGCAAAATTTTTCTTAAGTGTTAGTTTGCTATTTCTATATTAGTGCGACAACTTGATCTTGCTTTGTATTTTACGAGATATTAAATTTTGTTGAACAACGGCAAGAGACAAGGAGTTTGGTGGACTCATACTTAGAGCGGAAAGACAATTCCATCGATCTAGGAGAGAAGCTCTTGAAGAAAATTTGCCGATTTGCTTAGACAAACAATCCTGGCTAACCACGGATCCACCACTTGTGCGGGCGGTGTTAGTGCTCGAGGCGGGAAAGCTAGGCAGAGTTCGCAGTGGCAATCCCACATGCTAACAAATGCATCTAGCATTAAACTGAGCCGGGGAGGAGGTTTGAGCTTAAACGAACATGGTGCAATTGTTGCACACGTGGGCAGTTCATGAGTCTCCCTCACGAGGATCCACAACAACATATCCAAAATTTTTGGAGATAAGTGTACCATCCCATTTAGTGTAATCGAGATTATGTCGGAGCTTACATTGTTCCCATTTTCACTTTTGGGAGAAGCTAAGAGGTGGTTGTTTGAGCCACCTAAATTCCATCACCACGTGGGATGATCTTGCAAAGAAATTCTTGATACGATTCCTTTCCATCCAAATTAAAAAGCAACCAAGACTTAGAAGGCAAATTCTAGTTTTAAACAAAGAGAGGAGAATGCGTGTCAAGCTTAGGAAGGAATTCAAATGGAAATGTTGGGATTGGCTCCTCATCATCGCAATCCAATGATGTGTTGGTGCATACTTTCATAGAGGGTTTTGGAACCCCACAAAAATTTTGCTTTGGAGCTCGTAGTGAGGGGGACAAGCACTAGAAAATACTTGAGAGGCTGTATACTTTGTTAAATTGTATTTGCGAGAGATGGAGTGGAATGCGACTCTTCAAGAGGAAGAACAAGCATCTGAGTCTTAGGGAGTGGATGGTTTTATGGCTACTCCCATTTGCCGCAGATAGGCTGCGTTACTGAGAATCAGGCGAACACCCGCCCGGTAATATTGCTTGAATCGATCTCGAGCGTGAATGTAGTGCAGCGAGATTTGGTGGCATGAAGTGTGCGGGAGTAATGAACACTCAATTTGAGTGTTGTGGAGCAAATCTGAATTCGGTGAACTTTGTTGGTAATGTTCAGAGAAATAATCTGTGATGTGTAGCAGCTACAATTCCAGCTGGAGGAATCACCGAATTTCTCTTGGAGGGTAGTAACAACCATCAAGAGTTGAGTTCGAGTCGAGGCGCGGAAGAAATCAAGGAGAGCGTGAACTATCAGTAGCATTACGAAGCAACAGCACCTCCTCCACCACCATCACCCGGCATTGAGGAAATGTTCACGACAATGATAGCTAACCAAGCTCCAATTGCGAGTGACTATGTGAAATTTTAGCCGATGTAAGAACATCGAGTTAGCTACAAAGGCACTGGAGTACAAGTTTGGGCAATTCGGCGGAGGTCGGGTGGGCCTGGGGAGGACTCTAGAGTGATACTAGCCCCAACCCCAAGCAAGTGAATCTGTGACCACCGGAGAGTGGTTTACAACTCAAGGAGGTGGAACCCAGAAAGACCACCTCGGCCGGTCGGGAGTAGCGGAGAATGAGAGGCACCTTAATGATGAGAGGGGAAGAAGAAGGATCTTTGAGATCGAAAGACCACCACCCCCGCGTTCCTCACAGACTAAAGAAACACAAGGAGAGGCGTGTTTCAAAAGAGTTTCATGGAGGTTCTTAAACGGTACACATTAATTTTACCTCTTGTTGATGTTTTGTGAGGTGCCGAAGTATGCAAAGTATATCAAAGGACATCATTAGCGAACAAAAGGTTGGCCAGTACGCTACGGTGGCTCTTACGGAGGTGCACTTCCGGATACAAAGCGGGTTGCCCACAAAGCTCAAGGACCTGAGGCTTTACAATTTAGATTACAATCGGGCGAGTATGGCTGGATTATGAGATTTGGGATCAAGCATTAACTTGATGCCGACATCGGTATTCAGAAGTTGGGGCTAGGGAGTCCTAGACCAGCAACGGTGATCTTGCAACTAGCGGATCGTTCCTTGGCCAGAAGCGATGGCATTATGGAGGGCGTGCTGGTGCAAGTGGGCTCCCTGATCTTCCAGATTAGACTTCATCGTCTTTGGATTTTGGGGCGGATGCGGAAGTCCCATTTATTTTGGGACGTCCTTTCTTAGCGTAGGCCCAGCTAATTGATGTAGCTGGGCGGCTAACCATGCGAGCGCACGATAAGGTGGAGGTGCTTGATGTGTACAAGGCCACAAAGCCCAGGCCGTGTGCGAGGAACCATTGAGGAAACACCCAGGAGAAGTGTAGCGGGACATAGGTGGGCGTTGTTAGGAAGAAAAAGTACGCCGGCTTAGGGCGATTGGCAGGCAAGCGACGATCGGGCGCTGACGGTAAACCGGCGGCCCCTTGCGGGAGGCAACCCATGAATTGTTGTACTTGATAAATAGAAGTAGTTAGTAGTTAGAAAAAGAAAAAAAATATATATATATATATAGAAAAAGTATAATAAAACAAAAATATTGTGTTGTGTTTGACCTTTGAATTCTAACCAGAATTCTTGTTTGTAAGATGAATTTGGGTTGAACGGAGGGCAAAAATGCAAAGAAGAGGCTCGCAGCGGAGAAAAAAATCGAGGTAAGAAAAAAAAATAAAAAAAGTGGCAAAGCAGGTGAGCCTACGCGATGGCTCAGCTGTGCGGAGGAGGGCCTCACGCGTGCCTTCCGTGACACGTTGAGGTGTAGTGCAGGTTTTAAAATTCCAGAACACCCTACGATGACGCGTGTCATGGAGGGGTGCTCCGCGTTCACCTGCGCGACACGTTGGAGGAGCTGTTCGCGTCGGTCACAGGGTGACCCGAGATGACATACGAAAATCACTTTTAACCACAGTTTCCCTCATTTTTCCATTCCTTCTCCCCTAGCGACAAAACTCCTAAAATTCCTCATCTCCCCAACGTGACGGACCTAGGCACGAGGATTCTCTTCAACTTTTTCTTAGATATGTCGAATTTAAGGTATGTTCTCTAACTTCATCTCAAGTCTTATCTCGAATTTTTCGATTTTGAGCATGAGAGGTGAGTAAACCTTGCCCTAAGTAGAAATTGAGCTTAAATTCATTTAAGTTATTGTTGATTGATGTTTGTAGTATCATTGTGATTGTATGAACGCGATAAATACATGCTTGATCGATTTTTTGTGAAATTGTAGCTAAGGTTTGAATTTGAATATGAAGAAGTTAAACTTGAGTTGAAATGTGAAATTCTTGTTGGGTTGTGCATGTTGGGTTAGGTGAGTTGTGTTGTGGTTAATGTTAATACTAAAGACATGATGTCGTCGGGAGAATGAAATTGTTGATATGCATAGAAATTGGTGAATTGCTTAGGTTGTGTTGATAAAAATTTTTGCTAAGTGCTATGTGATGAAATGTTATCGATGGTAAGATTGGCATTAGGTACAGTCTGTGCAGTAGTAAGAATGTATACTTTCGGATTCTCTGAATGCACGAAGCATGTTGTTGTGTTTTTTTCTTATTATTTAGATTTGAAAAAAAAAAAAGTTGTCTTGCCGTAATGTTAGGATTGTGGCTAAAGACTAAGCTGTGGGTAGCCTAACTTAACCCAACCTTAGTTGCTAATTTGATTTGACTAACATTGGGATGTGCGCGATCGCGGGAACAATGGCTATGACAAGACAAAGGTAGGCGCATCTACATCGGTAGCGGGAGGAAAAGAATCGGGCGGGAAGCGGCAGTCCCTCGCCCCGGCACAGCGGTTCCACGCGCAGCCACTAATACGGAACCGTGGGTGGTGGCCAGACGGAAGAAGTGGTATACAAAGCATAAGGAAAACAAATACTTCCCAGGAAACTGTTGCAAGGAAGACCATTGGCAGAATTTTGAAATTGTCCACAAGGATTGGCTCTTGTCGGGGTGAACTTTATTTTGAAACCCCAGTGCAATCTCCCATTTGATTTCGGGAGTTCTACGCCAAGGAACCGACGCTCATGATCCTGCTTGTCAAAATAAGGGTTAGATTGTCACTCTTGAGCCCCATCACCTAAATGCCATTTTGGGGGGAAAGGAACACAGGAAACGCCCATGTACTCGATGGCCAGGCATCACTCCACCATATGCGGATATCGAGGCGCCGTTGTGTGGGCAGGTCGGCTGACAGCGTTGGAGCGAGGCATAAGGAGAGGGGAGACCATCAGACATTGCCCGTACTGAGATGAACGGGCAAGCTAGGATCACGCTTAAAATTGTTTGTTCTTGCTTGATTCTAGGGGTGCACATGACGAGATGTCACAGGATCGTGTGCTTGGTCTATGCCTTGATAGAAGAGTGGAGATCATGTTGGGGCGGTGATCACTTATCCGCCATGAAGAGAGCCCGTTTGCATCAAGAGGGCACAGTGCGAGTTTGGTGGCTTGACCACGTTCTGCGGGGTTTGGATATTGAGGAAGAGGCCTGGATTACATCCAGCGGATGTGGATAGTGTCGTGGACTTCACAGACCAGGCACCCGACACCACTCCGCAGACCGGAGTTCTCACTGGCGGCGACATGCTCAGGATGATCGATATAGCCCGCATGTTTGGGATCTGGTCTCCGGTTAGCATAGGCGGGAGGCCGGCAACGAGAGGATGGTGTGGCGGCTCGACTTAGACTACCTTCGGCAAAAATGCTAGGGCTCTAGCCGGGTGGGGTCGGCTTTTTGTGGGCTTTGTGGATGACGACATCCCCAGGTGAGGAGACACATCGTGAGGACTCGATGTTGAGTCGGATGAGGACGGCGGGGGCAATTCAGACATGGGGGACGAGCGGCTTTTGTGAAGAAGTTGAATGCCCGATTGATCGAGTTTCTGCCCATTTTGTGCTATCTTGTGTTTATGAACACCGGGGGCAGTGTTCGGTTTTAAGTGTGGGGTGGGAAGTAGTGAGGTGCGTGGGTTTGTTTTCTTGTTATTGTTGATATTCATGTTTTGTTATTGTGCTTGAAAAAAATTGTGACTATTTGTAATTTTTGTGTGTATGTTTTGTGTAATTAATGTGAAGCTATTGTGTGCTTTGTCGAATGTTGTTAGCTGGTTTTAAATATTTTTTAATCAAAATCATGATATTTTAAAAAAAATTCGTTTAATTATTTTATGATTGGGTTCCTCGCCATTTGTTTTCGGTGCTTTTCTGAGAATGGTCTCATTGAACCAGTCGTAAGTGATCGTTCCCTATGATGGATGGATGGCCGTCTTAAGGGAAATGTAGTCGATGGAGTAGTTTTTGTCTTTTATTTCTCGTTTGTTTTGTTTGTATCCCAAGCGTGTTGCTATTTTATGGTTAGAATTCTTGTTACGTGTTGTACATGATAGTTAGAATGTAAAGGTAATTCGTGTGACATGCAACTTTGTAAACGTATTCCCCGAGATACCTAGGCCATAGAGTTCGATTCGATATGATTGAGGCTTAATTTTGAATTCTTGTAATTAGGCAGTTGAAAGTCTGTGAAATGTCTTGAGTCGAGATGTGCAATGAGTGTGTGGCGAGGTTTGATCATTCCATGCCATTGTGAATTGTCTAGAACTTGCCTAGTGTGTGTATGAAACTAAATGAAGGAGGTGTAGTGTAGGAAAGGATGTAGGCATTTCTTTGATTTAGCAAGTTTTTCCATTGTCATACCTACCTTGCATGTACATCCTAGTTAGCCCCATTGAGCCTCTAGCTATTTTTTTTTTTTTTCTTTCGTCAAAAAGGTACAAACCAGCTTAACCCCTTCTTTTCATTATCCGTGAAATTTGATCCAAAACTCTTAGCGCTCAGAAAATAATTTTCCCACCGGTGTCGGAGTGAGAATTGTGAAAAGAAAAGAAAAAGCAAAGTGATGAAAGTAAAGAAAAGGTCAAGGTGCACTTGCGGTTAAAGAAAATAAAGATGTATAACTAATCTTTGTTATTAAGTCGGGTGTGCTTAAAGAAATGGGAACCAAAAATAAAGAAATACTCCAAGAACGGGAGGATGAAGGAAGAAACAATGCAGTAGTGTTGATGGGATGTATTGAAAAGCGCTTAGGACGCTGGTTGTTACTATTGGGTGCTTGATATTTGCTAGTTTCTAGCTTACATTACAACTTCGTTAAGTCCTACGTGATCTTACATAATGCGCCCTTATATTAGTGGAGTAATACACTAGAGGCAAGCTTATGGTTCATGACATGATACATGTGAATTTCTTGGGAGAGAAATGCGTGTTCATAACTTTTTGCATATAATGTTTTTGAGTCTTAGGATTGAAAAGGAAATTCTCTTGAGTTGTGAGGACACACATGCTTGATGAGAGATGGTTATTTGTGTCGGATGTCTTGATTGGTAGTTGTAAGTTCTGGAGTATCGAGTCGATTCGTGAGCTGGAGTCTTAATCGTTGAATGTCATTTTATTGATGAGACTATGCATGTTTTTCTTGATGATTTTCTATATTAAATATCGGTATAGCAGTGACTCGGATTGTCGAGCCAATGTATGATTGGGTGTCAATTGCATGAGTGTGAGATTATTGTTCGAGTACGAACAAGGTTTTAAGTGTGGGGTAAGTGATCTTGGGCAGATTTATATGCCCAAGTGATACTCAAATGCATCATTTCTTCTTGTTTATCCATCGATGTTTGTACATTCTCATGTAAATTGTAGTTAAGTAATTTATGAAACCAACATGATTAGCGTTATTTGCGGGGAAAAATATAATTTTATGAAGCTAGAGGCATGTTGGGAGAAAACCCGGGGAATGGACTCGGAAGCGAGCAAGGAAAAGGCCAAGAAAGCATGAATTAAAGGGCTCCGTGATGGAGCACGTATCCTGCCATGCGGATGCATTACGCGGATCTTTGAAAATAGGCAAATTCGGTGAAGGTCACATTACCTCTGCCATGCGTTGGACACTATCACGGAACATGGCATTCCGGTGAAGGTGCGCGTTGAGACCGTGGCACGTTGGCCAAGCCCGCGTTGCCTGGCAAGTGGCACGGTGGGCTTAAATACTGGATGGCCGGATTCCAATAAGGGTCCGTTTGTGGCGTGCCACGGAGGCGGTGCTCCGCGGTGCACTCCTTGACATTGCTTGTTATTAGGAAAATTTTTCACTAGTATAAATAGAACACTTAGGTTCATTTTAATTATTCCCGACAGTGGAGCAAGAGCATTAGGTTATAGGCGAGTTGAGGCTGAAAACTCTAGGGTTTTTCTCTATCTCTTTCTCCTTTATTTCAATTGTTTGTATGATTTACTCTCATTGGATGATGTTTAATCCACAAATGAGTAGCTAAATTCACTTCTTCTTGAGTTAAGAGCATTTGTAGTGAAATGTAATTATTGATCATTTGGTTTTCCATCTTTTTCTTCCATGATTTGTTATTAATTCTTGTTCTTACTTTGCATTAATGTGTGGCCAACGTTAATGTATATCTAAAAATCTGGTTTCACTCAGAGACGAGAAATTGGAAAGTTGTGAATTGATAGGATATGATCTTTTACTTAGTTTGGGAAAATTGAGAATTGATTTACCTTCGGGATGAAATATGCACGAAAGTCGTAGTCAATTACGAATCGGTTTTGTATGGGCTAGAACATGAATTCTTTTTATACGAAATGTAGGTGGAAGGTTCATGATTCTTAAAGTTGGGTTAAATACTAATCCATAGGCAATAATTCTTGACCTTGCCCAGCCGGAGGAAAGATTAATCAAATTGTATCGATAAATGTTTTCTACATGTTTGTTTTAGCCTCATGCTCATACTTATAGTTCGGACTCAAATTGTATATTCGTTTTGATTTAGTATAAATTAGGAAACAAAAGAAGCCATAAAATCTTCTTCACACCTTGGTATGCATTTTAGAGTTAAGGATTTATTGACACTTGATTAGAGTGATACCGTAGTCCAGTCGCTGTGGGAACGATACTTAGCTTACTTGAGCCATTTTACTATGACCGACCACATGCACTTGCGTGTAGTCATCAGAACAAGACGAACACACGCACCGCATACGCTTGCATGCACTGGCCTGGCGTGCCACCGGCGGCTGGCGCGGCTTACACCTTGCCCCTAACGTAAGCACGGCCACTTTTTAGTGCGGCTTGACTGCCATAGCCTACTCCTTGCCGACTTTCGCCCGTTGCTCCCGACTCCAATCCTCTACTGCTAACTTAAAAATTAGTTCCTCAAGAAATCATTGAAACCTACAAAACAAGGACTAATCATGTTGGATTTGCTTTTATATCTTCATTTATATAAAATCACATGAAAATGAATAAATTACTTATCTAAACAACACTAAATTAAATTTATAGCGTCACTCGGGCATACTATTTTACGATATCAAATATCAATAAGTTAGTTTCACTTAAATAGTTTGGTCCCTATTTAGATTATTATCACCATGAAACTTGGTCCATAAATGGGTGTACTTTAATTAACCCCGGACAAGTTCAAGATATTAGATGAGGGTTGATAGCCTCAAATCTCCGTTGTTAATCTCTTTTCCCATTATTACACTCCTTGGTCAGTAAGTAAGAATAAGAGCAAGTCCTAACGTTTGCAACCATCAAGAATCAAATATAACGAAGAGAAAAACAATACATGCATTAAACCCCATTCAAGAATCACTAAGTCTTTTACCTATGGCCATCAATTTATCTTGTGTTCCCACAACCTAGTTATGAGCTTAGTTACTCATGTTTGTATGATCACAATCACAACATATTGAATAAATCATAATTGAACACAAATTATCATTAGAAGAAAAACCAAGTAGATTGAATAAAAATCCAAAAGTTAGATGAATAAATTCCAATGTTATTTTAGATCCTCAAATTCAAGAACAAAATTGTAAACCTTGTTTCTTGACTAAAGAATAATCATACAACACCAAAATCCTACTTGAAAAATAATAATAATGCATACTCTATGAAAATAAACCTAAAAGCTGTGTATTTATAGTTCTAAGAAACCCTTTTCCTAACTAAAGCTTGGAAACCGGGTCGGTAGTGTCCACGGGCTAGGTGACGTATCGTTCGGACCTACGGCGAGTCATGCCTTGCTAAATGTAGTCGTCCTCGGCCAATATACCGGTTTGGCAGACACCTAACGACTCGTCGTTCACAGGCCGCAGTCTTTAGGCCCCTCTCGTTATCTAACTCTTCCAAAATTCCGAGTCTGCACCTTACGGTTGGTTCCAATGATCTGCCAATGAGTCGTTTAGTCAACTAACGGCTTCGTTAAGTCTATCATCAACTCCACTAGTTACTTTGGTAATAATTTCTCTCCATGACCTTTGGCTTTGACTACATTCGTTACGGATGCTAGCAGTGCGTTCCCTCAACCCGTTAGGTACATTGTCTTACTTCTTCAAAATTCATCTTTGCCCATGCCTTCGACAATGAGTCGTGCGCTTTCCAACGACTTGTGAAGTGCACAGAATGCACTACTTCGGTTTTTCTCGGCATAAATTTGCTCGGTTCACTTTTGAACTGTTTTCTGCCAACATTAAAGACAAAGCACATTATACCTATATAAACATACGGAATGTGCACAATTTCTTGGTTTTAAGCGTTGAAAGAATTCGTAAAATCCACGGCACATCAACACACCAACTTAGAACTTTTTCATGTCCTCGGGCAAAAATAAAATAAATAAAAAAACTACTTGACGTTTCAATCGAAAAAACTCTAGAAACCTATGGCGGTGTATTAATTCATCACAAATCAAAATTTTAGCCCCTCCTCATCGTATCAACTCAAATCACTGAATATGCAAAATTTCCAACCATGACACAAAGGAATCAAAACATGGCAAAACATTGTCACTTGCAACCATGCATATAAATCTGCTGCTTGACCGGATAATTTGAAGACGATTTTGTGGACCAGAATGCTCACATAAAAGAAGTCCCATACTCACACATGTGTATATGATTATATCGATAAATTTATCTTGGGACTAGTTAAGATTCACTCTCTCTCACAAAAATTCGAACTATGTACGCCAATACCATAGGCTTACCTTTACTTTCAATGCCTCGATTTTCGGACAAGTAACCGGGATCAACATAGGACTTTCTAGGATTGTAACGTAGGCTGGGATCGGGTGCAGTGCATATGGAATTAGTAGCTCAGCCCTCCTTGGCACTACACACCTCTTGGCTCCACTTTTCACCTTTTTCCCTATTTTATCCCTTTTCCTTCCTTGCTTCTTCTTTTCTTTGCATTTGCAACTACGGATGCGGTTTCTCTTTATTCAAGCTTTCGTGATGTCACATTTTCTTTTCTTTCTCTTTGACAACAATTTTTATTTCTTTCTTTTCTTTTCATTATGCATCGCACCCTCTTTCCTTTTTTCCATTACCCAATTTTCATTCGTCCCAACTCTTCTTAATCACCCCTATAGTAGCCACCTTCAAATTAGGCAATTTTCTTGAGTTGAAGTCCACAATGTCCAAGGAGGGTCCAGGGCCAAAATAGGTTCATTCTTAATAAAAGCACGAAGGTGAATTGGTGTAAACATAAATAAACGTCAATTTAAGCTCAAAATTGGATCAAGGGATTTTATTATCTTTTGGTAGGTCTTTTAAGGCTAAAGTGGGCTCATAAATCAAAAATGGCCTATGATCCTTTCCTAGTTTCCTATCCTCTATCTTGAGTCATTGGCCAGGACAAGTTCTAGATTGACAAACATAAGCGAATTTAGCTATTAAACCTCACTCACACATAGAACATGTCAACATCATCACTTCTACTAGCGCTAGTTTAGGTATAGCCATACAATGATAGTAAACATGTTCACGATTTCAATGCACTGCTGACATTCACAAATGTCATACTTGTCGACTTTCACATACACATATAAAAAAAATTCGGAGGGGTATCAAATTATAAATCAACAAAAACCAACAAGTTAAGCTATTGACTACCTTTGGATTCCTAACTTTCTTAGTGAGCATAAAAAACAAAAAGAAAAACATAAAATAAAATCCTAAATGTGTTGGTTCTACTAGATATGAAACACCCGGAGAAAAACCTCGGGTTGTGTTCGGCAAAGCATGCACGGTATCCCTCCCCACCCCCATCAAGAAAAGCATGTGTAGTCACCATTCAGCATTATATATCCGACAAAGCTAGGAAATAGGGAACATACTGTGCGACCTAGGCTCATCGAATGCGGATTTGGTGTAGGGTGTAGATGCGCCTCAATGTTATGTAACATTGTTATCGGCTTGATAGGTGCATTTTCGAGATCAACGAGCTCGTTCATTCTCCAAGTCCTCTCGATGCCTCGATCTCGGCTCTACGTGAGCCTCTTCTCTTGATACATGCGGCGCTCTCCATCTCTCCACTCTTGTTTTTGCGCGGGAGCGAGAGAGAGGCATCATCTTTGAAACTTGCCTCCTCACGAAGACACTTTCCTTATCTTTGCCACCGTCTCCTCCATGATAAAGTTAAAAATTGGTGAAGTAACTCTTCTTCAAACTCATCGTTTATCACAAAAGCACCGGTGGAAGTGCTATGACTACTTGTCGTGTGGCCAAGTATTGCACATCGAATCCCCGGGTGCTTCTAGCTCCCCAGTACGATTTTGACAACTCGAGGCACACAGCGTACAGGGGCGCTCATCCACTCTTCTAAAATGCATCCAATCAGCCATGAACAGAGAGCTGGACAATGTCTCCAACTCCTTTGACACCCACGGCTTTACACTGCTCCATGAGAACTTTAACTTTTATTAGAGCCATGTGTACTTTCTTGCTTTTATCTGATTAGACACCTAATACATATCAACTAAAATCTCTTGTGGCGCTAACTAAGCCCGGCTATAGTGGCTCGTGGAGAGAGGCGCAAGCTGGTGAATGCAGGGTCTCTTCTTTGTAGATGATGACTCGGGAACAACGGCGGGTGTGGTGTCTGCTGCATCTTGTAGCCTTAGGATGGCTACCTATCTCTCTGCCCTAAATAAGCTCAGTTGCTAACTCAGTGAAATGTGTTGCATCGGTATGCATCCACTACCAAATTCCTCTGTTAATATAGTCACTCCGGCGAGATGCGGCTTCCACGAGTCCTTGCCTTGATACGGAGTTTGTGTGATCTTGAATCAACACGTCTCCAGGTTGCTCCGCCAGGACCACTATTATCGTCAGCGATGGCAACTCTAGCGCATTTGACTCCATAACAAAGTCTATCAGTAAACGGGGAAAAAGGGATTGTAGTATCTTCATTGATCGCCCTCTCTCTAATCTCCTCGGCTTAATGTACCACGAAGTGTGGCATATCCCTCCATTATACTTGCCACCAATCTTCCCTTTCTGTCGGAGTGAGAGGATGTTATCATTGGTGGTTGGTACGGCTGTGCCGCACGGTGACCACCAAAATTTTGCAGGGAGCTGATGTGGCCTTCTTTATACGGGAGCTACGTATTTGTGCGACCATTCAACCAACGGACCACTCGTAGCTTGTGTCCACGAGATAGCCAAGTGTATTGCACGATGCGCTCCCTGATTATTCAACTTTTTGTTCTTTACTTTCTTGACTCCTTGCATCTTTGTGGTCGAACTCGGCCATGTTCATCGGAGCATGATAGTCCTATCCCATGAAGCATCACGGAGATGGTTCGTTCGGATATATCTGCCCAGAGTCTCTCGCACCAACACCTTATTTAAGGCGGGCCTCTTTTTCCGATCCTAGCCCTAGTAAGCGGTGCCAATATGGCATAAGGCTGCATAGAACTCTGTCTAAGAAGGGGCTATAGCTACACATTAGCTCGGTCAACCACCCGAACATTTACTTATCGAACATTGCTTGTAATTAGGAAGGTCTTTCGGCCCTATAGTGATCATCCTCGGCTCCTCATATGCTCCTCTTTAGATATCCTTTCTCATTTGAGTAATATATCTGTTGTATATGGCCCTCATACCATGAATACACCATCTCAGCATTCCTTGGTTGCTCGTTTGATGTGTATGCAGAGGTCAGTCGTTCATTATCGAAGTCCTCGCGAGCATGTGATTCTTCCCATTATCCTCTTGTGTTTAGCCCGGTGGGGGCCTCAAGAGCAAGTGCGAGAATTGCTGACCCTAACATTATCATCAACGCGGCTAGGAGGATCCCTCACTAGTGGAGTGGGAACATCATCGGGGTTGTCGGTTGAAGTTTTTGGCCCTATCACTGTTTTGACCTCATAACTAGATGCTCCTCGATATGTCATATTCTTTTCCTCGAGCCACTTTACTCTTCGAGAGGAGGACGGGTCATTACGCGATGCAATGGTATGATAGTTGGCTGTGGCTGGTGTCTGTTCTTTACTAGACCTTTCTTGAGGTACCTCTTAGGCCATTGTACTGTAGAGCATTGTTAGTATGCAAGATGAGATGAAAGAAAAACATTTTGGTGGTACCGATGGTCTGACGAGTAACTAAATGAGTCGTTGCCGGTCGTGAGGTCCCTCATTGACACAAACTAATATTCCTTCATGTTGGGCGATTAATGTGACAGCTGGTCCCCACGAGCCATTACGAAGGCAACAAGTCACTAGGTGCACTACCTTAATGGTTTTAATTTTCCACTGGGGCGAGCTACACAACCGAGTTGTTTGGTGATCCAACGACTTGTGATGTAGCTGCGTGCTCAAGTTTCCAGTTCTTATACGTTCATCTTCATCTTATTCCTATTATTCAACTCCACAAACACAAAACTTAACATTCTCAGACCAACCCGTGTACATACAATCAAAATTTAGTTGTTTAACTCTTCCTAGGGTTCATTATCATTATGGGGAAAAATCTGGCTTACATACAACATTTTATTAGCCCTTTCAAGTTCATCAAAAACATGGGTCACCAACCTTCTTATTTAAATGCAAAAGTATTCATAATTTAATGGGAAAGATTCCTCACAAGATGCTTGATCGAAGATGGAAATGAAATATTGTGCATGCGAATGTTGAAGTGCAAGGTCAAAAGATTTTTGATGGGGTTTGAGAGAAAAAGAAGAAGACGAGGGGGAAATTTGAAGTTAAGTATGTTGGGTTTTAAACTTGGGGAAAGTTTGAAAGGTAAAGGAATAGGTTTAATATGCTTAAGTTAAAATTATACCTAATTTCGATCTGGTCGGAGTCGGATATGTTCATTAAATTTATAACGCCCGGTGTGATGATTCGTTAAGTGATTAAACGAATCGTTGTTCCCTTTCATGTAAGTGAATGGCGTTTAACTTACGGGACCTACGACTCAAGCAATGACTCGTGGTGTCACCCAACAAGTTGTGGCTTGAGTCGTGGTCTCATTATGTGCTTCAAGGCGGTTCACCTAGCAGTCGTTTGGTCTCCCAGCGATTCATTGAGTGAACCATAATAACCCTTTCCCTTTTAATGCTGACTTTTATCCATTGTACATGACAGAGGACCTTACGATTCTTTCTTGAAGACACGAATCGTTAAGTCACCCGTTGCTCCCCTGTTTTCTACAATTCTCTTCACGATTTGGTGAGCGAGTCGTCGGGTCGGAGACAATAACTCATTTTGTGATATTTTGCACAGGTAAGTTCTAGATTTTTGTTCCAATTCAAATTTTCCACCTTAATCACCTACACCCATCAATAAATGTAAATACTATATATTTCTTACATTTACAACTTGGGTTGCCTCCCAAGAAGTGCTTGATTTAACGTCACAACACGACGTAGGTTGTTTTGCTTCTCAGTTTCGCCAAAACACCTTCATGGAGTTGCCTCCCATGCGGCGCTTTGATTTAACGTCGCGGCACAACCTAAGTTTCTTGACTACTCAAAATTCGTCAAGTAATTCGTGTTCGTCCTCCGATCTTTGAGACTATCTTGAATTCCCTTGGATATTTCGTAGTCGGCTAATGTTGAAAGGTGACCTCTTCTTTGTTCAGCTTTGAATTTAAGCGCTGCCTCCCGGCTAGGGCCCTACCTATTGCAAGGAATAGTTGCCCCAAAATGATAGGGACCTCGGGAATCGACTTCGCAGTCCAAAATCATGAAGTCTCTTTTGAGGAATATAAATTTTTCCACCTTGACAAGCACATCAAATAAAATCCCGGCTTTAACGGTTCTTTCGGCCATCGGTAGCTTCATAGTAGTCGGTGTGGGGATTCCTAAGCCTAACTTTTTAAAAGCTTGCTAAGCGGCATCAAATTTATTCTAGCTCCCAAGTCATAAAGCACCATTGCAAATTCAACATCCCCAATGGTGTAAGGTATAGTAAACGCACTTGGGTCTTCCTTCTTCTAGCGGGGACCCGTGTAGTTATGGAACTCTGATAGTGCAAGTGTCGGCAGGTTTCAAACTTACGGTCCTTTTCTGGCGGCGAGGTCATGTCATGAATTTTGCATATAGGGTATCATTCAAGTGCCTCAACTAATGGGATGTTCATGAACATTTGCTTAAGCATAGAGATAAGCTTTTTGATACTTCCCATCTTTGGTTTTCTTCTTCAAGCGTTGTGGATAAGGAGGAGGGGGTGTAGGGATCGATGTAAGTTTTTGTTGCCTCACTTCTGCTTCTCATGGGAAGCTCCTTGCTCCTTTACATTACTTGGAGCAGTTTTCACATACGAATCTCAGCAAAGTTGGATCTTTGAAATTCTCTACACTATCATCATTCATTAATACGGGATTTTCGCTCTTAATTGCTTGACCTCGGAGATCAACTATGGCCCTTCCCGCTCCTCTTAGTGACCGCCATACAATGTTGTCATTTTGGATTTTACGCTTGCATTGGCACAGGAAGTGTGCCTTTTACGCACTAATTCATTGCAGCGGACATCGACTCATCTATTTGCTCAATACGCTTTGTCCTTGCGGCATGTGACTCCACCTTTTGATTTAAATAGGAAATATCGAGGAGCTCCTTAAGTGGTCATCTGTTGTCTCCATCTACTTGAGTACTTTGGAGAGCATGTCCTCAGCCCTTGAACCACTGGACTCCTAGATCATGGTTTCTTGGGGACATCTGAGGCCCATATCATTTTTGAACTCCTCGCTTCTTCCAAGTCTCCATTATCTAGGTATTAGCCCGGTTGTAATTATTATCCTTTTAAAAGTTCTAACCTTGGTTCCCTTGACCTTGGCGCTAAAGTCTTGGTTAGGCCCCTTGGGTATTGGTCAGAAACCCGCCCTACGATCATTCAAATGCCAACATCCTCTTAGGACTCGGATTCATCGAGTCATTTCTCGGGGCCTTGCCTGGGAACCCACAACATTACTTTTCTACTCTGACTCCTATCAAGTTCTTGGCAAGCAAACCCATAGTGGTCTTTATTTCTACAATATCTTGATCCACGCTCTCATCTTTTTTCTCCTGCATTGCAATAGACATACCGGCTGCATAAGAACCAGCCGAGAATCTCCGGCTCTCTAGTGTGCCAAGCTGGGATTGGTTTTGGTGATCATGACTAGCGACTCTGCGGCCTTTGCATAAATGTGGCTCGCTCAAAGGTTCCTCCGAGAGAGCGGTATTAGCCACCACTTTGGTGTTATTCGAGAGACCTATAAAGATCTCCAACAATGTATCATACGAAATTCTATGATTTGGCACCCTTTTGAGCTTTTTGTTGAAACATAGCGGTCTCGTGAAGTGCCTCCGCATTTAGTTGTTTGAAGTTATATATTTCATCTTTCAATTGCTATGCTTTGGAAGGTGGGAAGAACAACTGATAAAAGCTCTCATGAGTTCTCCCAAGTAGTAATGGAATCATTCGATGGCTCGGTAAACCATATCGTTGCCTCAATCCTAGTGAGAAGGAAATAACCTCGTACGATTGTGTCACAGCTCACTCCCGGTTGTTTATATTCATATATACCCACAGAATTTGTCAAGTGAGCGTAGGCATCATCGAATGCATGACCCATAAATATTCCCTTTATATTGAGCGGTTGGATCATCGCACGGCAATATCAGAGAATTTTCCCAGCCCCAGGCAAAGGAGGAAGGACTATAGCTCCGGTGTTACTAGCTTCGTCTATATCGGCATCATCCTCCTTATCAAAATACCAATGTCTCTGGTGTTTGGACCTGTGTGTTGTCTAGATCGCTCTGCCTGCTGGTAGACGTTGCTCTTGGCAACTCTAGCCCCAACTCCTTGATCTCTAGCCGAGCTTGCTCTTGAGGACAACATTCTCGTGTGGCCAGTCACGGTTTCTTTGCTCATGGATCATGTTGGCCATTCTTCTCGGGTTTCTTAATATGCTGCTCAAGTTCGTAATCAATTGGAACCGGTTTCCTTGGCTAGTATCGGGCATGCACAAACCTAAGACTGTTAAGCAACAAAAACAACAAAAGAAAATATATAAAATAAATAAATAAGAACCAATAGTAAAACAAACACAATTAACAAAAGCCTTGTATTCCCTGACAACGGCGCCAAAATTTGATGTCTCCCAAATTACACCCCTCTATAATGAGATGTAAGCGGTCGGTGTCAAATATAGGAGCCCCAGCAAAGGTTGGTCGATCGTCAGAATATGATAAGGGCTTAAGTTGAAAATACGAATAGTTGCTACTATTGAGTTACTCATTTCCTACAGGGAAATAAATAGAATAATAAACAAAGTAAAATTGTTGAATGCTTAGATCAAATTCAGTTTGTGTTCAATTAATGACTTGACTAGGTGTGTTCCCCAGAATTCATAACCACAAGACTTATACACTAGTATTCTATTCCGGTGTTTAACATGCAATATCGGTAAGTTAGGATTCACCTAAATGGTTAGTCCCCTATTTAGATGATTATCACCACGCAACTTGATTCGTATACGGGTATACTTTAATTAACCCTTACCCATGTGCTCCAGTTAGCTATCCGGAAAAGTTCAAGCTATTAGATGAGGATTGATAGCCTCAAATCACGTTGTTAATCTCTTTTCCCATTATTTACCTCCTTGGTCGGTAAGTAAGAATAAAGCAAGTCCGCGTTTGCAACCATCAAGAATCAAATATAACGAAGAGAAAAACAATACGTAAGCTAAACCGTTCAAGAATCACATGCATTAAACCCCGTTCAAGAATCACTAAGTATTTTACCTATGTGTGTTAATTCATCTTGGTTCCCACAACCCTAGTTATGGATTTAGCTACTCATGTTTGTATGATCACAATCACAAAATATTGAATAAATCATAATTGCAACTTACAAATTATCGTAGAAGAAAAACCAAGTATATTGAGTAAAACTCCAAAGTTAGATGAATAAATTCCAATGTTGCTTTAGATCCTCAAATTCAAGAACAAAATTGTAAACATTGTTTCTTGACTCAAGAATAATCACACAACACCAAAATCCTACTTGAAAAATAATAATAATCTGCTTCTCTACGAAAATAAACCTAAACTGTGTATTTATAGTTCCAAGAAAACCTTTTTCTAACGAAAACTGAAAACCAGGTTGGCAGTGGCCATGGGTTAGGTGACGAAACGTTGGGACCTCTGACAAATCGTTCCTTGCTAAAAATAGTCGTCCTCAGCAATATACCCAGTTGTGTAAACGAGCCACCTAACGACTTGTCGTGCCTAGGCACGAGTCGTTAGGCCCCTCGTGGTCTAACTCTTATTCCAGTGCACCTTACGGTTGGTTCCAGTGATATGCCAATGAGTCGTTTAGTCAACTAACGACTCATTAAGTCTATCGTCAACTCCATTGGTTACTTTGGAAATAATTTCTCTCCCAGTCTTCACGACTCATTACCAGATGTAACGAGTCGTTCCCTTAACCCGCCAGGTACACTGTCTTGCATCTTCAAAATTCATCTTTTGCCCACTCCTTCAGCAACGAGTCGTGTTGCTTGCCAATGACTCGTGAAGTGCCTGACAGTCACCCTTTCAATTATTTTCAGCATAAATTTGCCCAGTTCACTTACGAACCTGTTTTCCTGCAACATTAAACACAAAACATATCATACCTATATAAACATACCCGAAATGTGCATCATTTCTTGGTTTTAAGCATCGAAAGTGCCATAAAATCACGGCACATCATTACCCTTGACGACCTAGAATCCAAATTTAGTTAGGATAAGATTTGTTTCGAACTATAAATATAATTTTTAGGTTTATTTTTTGTACCAAGTTATTTTTACCAACTTTTAGGAGGATTCTAGTATTGTTAATGATCTTTCTTGGTTCAATAAACAAAGTTTGTAATTTTGTTATTGATTTTGAGAAGAAAATAACATTGGAGTTTTGTTCATCGATTTTGGAGTTATATTCAATTCATGGCTTTCTTCTACGAATTTTTATAAGTTACAATTATGATTTCTTCTATATTTTGTGATTGTGATATTTCAACTATGAGTAGCTAAACCCATAACTAGGGTTGTGGGAATCCAGATGAATTAACACACATAGGTAAAACACTTAGTGATTCTTGAAGGGGGATTAATGCATGTATTATTTTTCCCTTCGTTTTAATTATTTCTTAACGGTTGCAAACGTTGGAACTTGCCTTATTCTTACTTACCGAATCAAGGGGGTGGTAAATGGGAAGAGGGATTAACAATGGAGATTTGACGCTATCAACCCTCGTCTAATAGCTTGAACTTGTCTGAGGATAGCTAATCTGATATTAACGGTACGGGTTAATTAAGCATACACCTGTATACGGATCAAGTTGCATGGTGATAATCATCTAGATAGGGGACCAACCATTTAGGTGAACCTAACTTACCAATATTTCATGCTAAACACCGGAATAAATCACTAGTATAAAAGCCTTGTGGTTATGAAGTCATGGGGAACACAATCCTAGTAACTTGTTGATTGAATATAAACCAAAATTGATTTAAGCATTTACTAGTCTTTGCTCTTGTTTATTATTTTATTTCTTTTCCCCCAGGAAATAAGTCAGCCGATAGTAATAGCTATTCACATTAACTCAAGTTCCTTCCATATTTTCTGTGGGATCGACGTCAACCTTTGTTGGTTACTATATTTGACATCGACCGCTTTATATCTCATTTGCAAGGTGTAATTTGGACGACATTGATTATCTTGAGAGAAGATGGAAAATATGAGAGTGAAAAAAGTGAGGATGAGTAAAAAAAGGGAGGTATGAGTGAAGATGATGTAGAATTGCCAAATGATGGTTTTGTTGGGGTAGCTTGGAAGATTCTTGAAGTAGAATATGAGAGTGAAAAGAGTGAGAAAGAGGAAGAAGATGAAGGTGAGAGTGAAGATGGTGCAGAACCTCCTTTCAATCATGGTTTGATTGGGGTTGTTAGGAGGCTTATGTCTATCCATTTGGGAATTGATAGTGATGAATAAAGGGAGAATATATTCCATACTAGGTGTGGGATAAAAGGAAAAACTTGTTCTATGACTATTGACATTGGTAGTTGTGCTAACGTGGTGATTTCACACTTGGTAGATATGTTAGGGCTTGCGTGCATGAAACACCCTAAGCCCTATAGACTCCAATGGTTGAATAATAGTAGTGAACTGAAAGTCAACAAATAATGCATGATTTCATCCAATGTTAGTAGCCATGAGGATGAAACTCTTTGTGGTGTGATTCCTATACAATCTTGTCAAATCTTGCTTGGTCATCCATAGAAGTTTGATATGCATACGTTTCATGATGGAATAAGAATAGATATTCTCTTGAGCTTAATGGAAAGAAGTACACTCTTGCGCCTTTAACTCCTTCTCAAGTGTTTGAAGATCAAAAGAGATTGAGGGAATCAATGAGAAAACAAAGGGGAGGGAATAAAAGTAAGCTTGATGGAAAAGAAAAGAATTCTGGCCAAGAGTTAGAAAAAAGAGAGATTGCCAAGAGAGAGAAAAAACACAAGCAAAGAGGTAAAAGAAGGTTCGAGGGAAAAAGAAAATTTTGGTGAGAGGAAAGAGGCTAAGAAAAATAAAAAAGAGAGTTTCTATATAAAAGCCAAGGAGTTTTGAATGCAAGAAAAGAGGGACTGTCATAATACTACTTACTTACAAAGAAGTCTTGATTAATTCTAAAATACTAACTTCTTCTATGCCAAGTAGTGTTACTTCTCTTTTGTAGGATGTTGTTGATATCTTTCCTGAGGATATTAGTACCTGGAGCACAAATTCAAAATAGGCCAACTTATAGAAGTAATCCTGAAGAGACAAAAGAGTTATAAAGACAAGTGGAAGGGTTACTTGAAAAGGGGTTTTATCATGACCCAAGTCTACACCTTGGACGAGACACGGTACTTGGTGCCACAAGTGACCCCAAGCTAACCCATAGTCTAACATTGCACTGGTAAGCTAAGTAAATCATAAGCTAAAGTTGTATAAAAATAATTATCCAAGAAATGCGGTTTTGAAAAGAGTAAACAAATATGAAGAGAATACTGAATAAATGTGTCTGATAATCAACTACTAACTAATGAGTTGAGGGGATAAGCCCCCAATAACTATAAAATCTTACTAAATAAAGAACTATTTGAAAAGCAAACATCGTCCTCAGAAGATGAGGACTCACCAAATAATGCTGCTGCTGAAATCATCGGAGGGAACAACTGACGATACTGAGATTGAGAACATGTGTTTGTATCATAATACAATACAACATAGAAAGTATGCGTCAGTACTTTGAATGTACTGAATAAGTGAGATATACAATAAGCATGGAAAAATAAGCACCGAACTGAAATAACATGAAGTGACCAACTGATACTCAATACTGATAAAAGCTTAGCTATAACTGATATGGTCAATAATGACCCTGACTGACAGTCATAAACATATCCTGGAATTGAGTCACTGAACTGAGCTAAATTGAATTGAACTGAGTTGAAACTGTACTGACAAGTGGGAGAGTCTATAACCTATATATAACCACGTGACCTAAACATAAAGTCCTATGTATACACCCCATCAGAGAAAGCCCACTGTACCTTGTCAGGGTAAAGTGGTTGAGCGGGTGATCACAATTCTGGGGCCTGATGGGCCAATAACCTATAGTGGCAATGTAGTTTTGGGAACCTTGGTGCGCTGGAACCCCGTTCTGAGTGGTGCTAAGTACTACTCCCACTTGATAGTCCTAAATTAACTAATAAGCTGATAGCTCGAAGTTGGGACCCTGGACTAAGTCAGGAATACTTATCAAGAAGTAACCTAAGAGTCTATAGGACTGGATAACTAAAAACTGGTGTTCTAAGACTGGTTAGAGCTGCTTATCTAGAAGCATCGTAATTGTCTAAAGAACTAACTGATAACTGATATTGGTGGTTCTAAGACTAGTTAGAGTTGCTTATCTGGAAGCGTCGTAACCGTCTAAAGAACTAACTGATAACTAAATCTGCAAACTAGGATTGGGAGGTATTACTGACACCTCAAGAAAACTAACTATAGTCAAATTGATCAGCCGACATTACTGAAAGATATTGAAAATGCTAACATTCTGACTTAGACTGAACTAGCATGAAAACTAGGTGAGAATTCATATGATAGTAATAACATGGGAATTCAAAGACTAAAAAAAGTCAACCAACATTAATATCTAATCAACTGTGCAAGACCCATTTTACTGCATTTATAGAATTAGGGCTAAAACCATATTATAGGAAGAATGTAGCAACATGATCACTAAGTAGTGGAAACATAGAAACAATTGAAATGAACAATAATCCACAAGAATTAATCAGAATCTGGCTGAAAATTTACCCTAATTCAAATCCCCAGGGCTAGAACTAATAAGAAATTTCAGAAGGATTTTTGGGCCACAAGGGAAGGGAAATTCCCTTGTTGAATTCCCACATACCTGTTGTAGAAATCCCAGAGAAAAACCCTTGAGAAATATGAGAAGAAAATTGAAACCCTTGACCCTGCTCTATGCTTCCTGACTGAGTTTTCTATGTTCTGACTTTGAGAGAATGGAGGGAATGAGAAAAAACTATCAAATAACTCCCTAAATCCCTCTAAAAATAACCCTAAACGACATAGTTTAGGAATTAAAAGATGGGAAGTTACTAAAATGACCCTAAGAAAAAGACTGAAAATCTGTCTGTCGGCCAATAACGTCGGACAATGAGTCTTTGGTCGAACCTATGGCTCGTTGGAGACCGTCGTTGGTTCTGGGTCTGAGGATACCCAGCTACTGGAGCTGAACAACGGTCAGATAGAATGACTCATCTGATGAACCAACGGGTCATTGGTTCCACCCGTTGTCACTGGAGGAGATTTCTCACCCTCTCTGGATTCTCTCAACGGCTCCCTATGACAGGTCATTGTTGCCTTGCACGACTTGTTACTAGAGCTCATTAGTTCTATGGATGATTTGGTAAGTTTCTAGACTGCCACCAATGGATTAAGACAACGTTCCGTTATTGGAAGCAACAGATCATTGAATGACTCGTGGGATCTGGGAAGGGGACTGCTGGGACTGACAACGACTCATAACAATGTTCCATTGTTACTGACAACGGATTGTTGGTGGAGTCATTCTGAGGCAAGAAATTTTTTGGTTTTTTTTCATGCCAAGTTTGAGTTTGGTCTAGGAATGTTTTGGGGTGTTACAGTATCTCCCCCTTGGGATCATTCGTCCTCGAATGCATGCTAAAACTGCTAGAAAACTGGGAAAAGAGTTGTTATCCCCAGACTGAGAATATAAACTGATTTCTAAAGGAGTGACTGAATCCTATCCAGAATAGCCATACTAACTGAATTAACACAACTAGAGTGCACATTGAAAATCTGAATAGAGCTGATGAGTACTGAACTGAATAGAGTATTGAGGGGGAATTTAATTCCTGATGCTAAAACTGAACTGGAGGAGAATAAATGGGTATATTTAGCCATCATGTCTTCTTCTGCTTCCCATGTGTCCCCCTCTACTAGCTAGTTCCTCCACAAGACTTTTACCTAAGCGACTTCCTTGTTTCTCAGCTTACGAACCTAATGGTCTAGGATCTGAACTAGGACTTCCTCGTAAGAGAGACTATCCTTCACTCCCACACTGTCTAGTGGCACAATTGAGGTCGGATCATCGATGCACTTCTTTAACAACGATACATGGAAGACTGGGTGCACAGATGCTAACTCCAAAGGTAATTATAAATCATAGGCCACATGCCAATTTGCCTCAGAATCCTGTAGGGTCCTACATACCTCAGATTGAATTTCCCTTTCTTTCCAAACCTCTTCATCCCTTTCATGGGTGAAATTTTTAGATAAATTCAATCATCTATAGCAAATTCTAACTCTCTCCTCCTCACATCAGCACATGATTTCTATTGGCTCTGAGCTATTTTCAACCTTTCTCTGATAAGTTGCACTTTCTACATAGCTTCATAAACTGACTCTGGTCCTATTAAGGTAGCTTCACCAACTTCAAACCACCCTATAGGAGACCTACACCTTCTACCATATAAGGACTCAAACGGGGCCATGTGAATACTAGAGTGATAGCTGTTGTTGAATGCAAACTGAATGAGAGGTAGGTGATCATCCCAACTGCCCTTGAAGTCGATGACACAAGCTCTCATCATATCCTCTAAGGTCTGAATAGTCCGCTCAGCTTGTCCATCTGTCTAAGGGTTAAAGGTTGTGTTGAGGTTGACCTAAGTACCAAGTCCTTTCTTAAATGACTTCAAGAAATGCGAGTGAACTGGGTACCTCTATTTGAAATTATGGAAAAGGGAACCCCATGTAGTTTGACTAACTCCCGAATGTATAGCCTAGCATAATCCTCAACTGATTCTTTAGTTTTAACTATGAGGAAATGTGTTGACTTGGTAATATGATCTACTATCACCCAAATTGAGTCATGTTGCCGATGAGTATGAGGTAGACCTGTAACGAAGTCCATATTCACTTGTTCCCACTTCCACGTGGGTATGTTGATATCCTGAGTCATACCCCTAGGTCTTTGGTGTTCAAATTTAACCTGCTGGTAGTTCGGGCACTTAGCCACAAATTCTGCAATGTCCCTTTTCATGTCGTTCCACCGGTAGATTTTTTGTATGTCACGGTACATCTTAGTGGTACCTAGGTGGATAGAATATCTGGAGCTAAGTGCTTCTGCTAGTATTTGTTGTCTCAAGTCACCTACGTTCGGAACACATAGCCTGCCCTAGTAATGAAGCACACCATCTCCCCCTCTGGAGAAAGCCTCCACTTCTTTTCTTAGAACTGCTTCTTTCAGCCTAAGCAGTATGGGATCTTCATCCTTCTTTGACTTACCTCAACAACTAATGAGGATTCTAACCCACTCCACAGTACTACTCCTCCCTCAGTTGAATCCACCAACTACACTCACAATCGGGCTAACCTATGAATATCTTTTGCTAGCTCTTTTCTGTCCTCTTCAACATGAGCAATGCTCCCCATGGACATCTTGCTCAAGGCATCCACCACCACATTTTCCTTAACCAGGTGGTACAGCACACTCATGTCATAATCCTTCAATAACTCCAATCACCTTCTTTGACGAAGGTTCAAATCCTTATGACTAAACACGTATTATGGCTCTTCTGATTTGTGAAAATATCCACGTGAACCCCATAAAGGTAATGTCTCCATATTTTCAATGCAAACACCACCACTGCTAATTCCAGATCATGAGTCGAATAATTCTTCTCATGAACCTTGAGTTGTATGGAGCCATAAGCTATCACCTTACCCCGCTGCATTAGAAGGCAACTGAGGCCAACTCTAGAAGCATCACATAGACCACGAACCCATCTGATCCTTCTAGTAAGGTCAAAACTGGAGCTGTAGTGAGTCGAGTCTCCAGTTCTTGGAAACTCTTCTCACATGCATCTGACCACTGAAACTTCACCTTTTTCTGAGTTAGCTTAGTCAGAGGAGACAAAATAGAAGAAAATCCTTCTACAAACCATCGATAATAACCGGCTAGACCTAGGAAACTTTTGATATCTATTGGGGTAGTAGGCCTTGGCCAGTCTTTCACCACTGCTATCTTTTAAGGATCTGCCTAAATACCCTCACCTAAGACCACATAACCAAGGAAGGCCACAGACTTCAACCAAAATTCACATTTGCTTAATTTAGTGAACAGTTGGCAGTGTTTGAGAGCCTTCAACTTATCCTCAAATGGTTTTCATACTCCTCCTCATTTCTGGAGTATACCAAAATATCGTCTATGAACAGAATGACGAACATGCCCAGATACTATTTGAATACTCTAGTCATCAGGTCCACAAAAGCTACAGGGGCATTAGTTAGTCCAAAGGACATAACCATAAATTCATAATGACCATACCGAGTTCTGAAGGTTGTTTTCGATATGTCACATTCCCTAACCCTAAGCTAATGATACCCTGACCTGAGATCTACCTTGGAAAAATAACTGCCTCCCTGAAGCTGATTGAACAAGTCGTCAATACTAGGTAGGGGATACCTGTTCTTAAATGTAACCTTGTTCAATTGACGATAGTCGATACACATTCTGAGAGTACCATCTTTCTTTCGCACGAATAACACTAGAGCACCCCATAGAGAGATGTTAGGCCTAATGAAATCCTTATCAAGAATGTCCTTTTGTTGTTCCTTCAACTCCTTAAGCTCAGCTGGAAACATTATGTAAGGAGGAATAGAGATAGGTTGAGTGTCTGGAAGAAGGTCTATGCTGAAGTCTATTTCCTGCGTGGGAGGAAATCCGGGAAGATCTTTGAGAAATACGTCAGGAAATTCGCTGACAACTGGAACCGATTGAATCGTTGGGGTCTCAGAGCTAGAATCTTTAACCTGAAATAGGTGATAGATGCACCCTTTTGAAATGAGCTTTCATTGGGAAACTAAAACCTAACCACTCTAGTTCTTTAATCAACTAAGGCATAACCGGAATGTAACCAATCCATGTCAAGAATGAGGCTGAAGTCGACCATGTCTAACTCTACTAGATCAGTTGGAATAACTTTATTCAACACTGAGACTGGGCAGTTTCTATATACCCAGCTGGCTCTAACTATCTCACCAATTGGTGTAGAGACTGAGAAAGGTTCTGAGAGGACTTCTGGACTGATTTCAAACTGAACAGCTACATAAGGAGTCACAAATAATAGTGTGGCTCCTGGATCTAGTAGGGCATATACATCTAGATAGAAAAGGCATAACATACCCGTGACCACATCAGGTGAGCTCTCCTGATCTTAATGAGAGGATAAAGCATATAAACAATTTTGGCACTAACCGCCATCCATACTTAAAGTAGTCCCCTGCTGAGTTGGATGACCTGCTAGGTTGCTGAAGTAGACTGATTTCTCCCCCATCCTACAGATGGACACTCCTTTAACTTGTGACCCAACTGCCTATATCCAAAGCAACACTCTTTTCCCATTGGCATTCATGTAGATGGTTCTTACCACACTTAGGACAAGCTAGGTAATGATTGTTGGCATTGTAACTCTGGGATTGAGAGCCAGATGCTCCACTCTTCCGATCCTTACGAGACCGGAAAGAAGAGGTGTTGGATGAAGTGGGTGCTGCTGTTATTTCTTGCTACTACTATGGGCGACTACTACCATCAGACCTTTGATGACCAAAATCCAACTAACCTATTCTAGCCCACTTGTTCTCCTGCTCAATATCCTTCAACTTATCTGCTCAATCTGCTGAGCATGAATGATGAGGCTGGAGAGGTCAATGTCCTTGATGAGCATCGCGGTTCTGCACTCTTTAAGTACCAAGTCTGACAGTCCATTGACAAATTTGAGCATGCGAACCCTTGGCTAAGCTACTATCTCTAGAGCATACCTCGACAATCGAGTGAACTCTTACGCATACTCCTCCACAGTCCTGTTACACTACTATTAAATTCATGAATTCAGTGACATTGGCCTCCCTTAATTGCCGAGGAAATAATTTTTCTAGAAATGCGGTTGTGAACTCATCCCACTCTACTAGCCCTACTTCTGCTGGCCTCCCTCCCTTCCATTGGTTGTACCAAATCTGAGTCACCACTTTCAACTGGTAGGCATCCAGATCAGCATTCTCCACAAAACTAACACCTATAATCCGGGTGATCTTTCGCACCTCATCTACAAACTCTTATGAGTCCTCTCCCACCTTAGATCCATGAAAAGCTAAAGGGTTCATTTGGGTGAAGTCTCGAACCCTAGAAGCTGATGCAGACTCGTTTGTATTCACTGGAACCACCAGCTGGTTCACTTGGTTGGTCACTGAGACAGCAGCTGGATTGCCGCTCGAAATTATGCTGAGGACACTGGTTCATCCTGAGGGGCTACTAGAGCTTGTAGGGTAGGTTAGTTGGCATTGCCAACCCTCCTCCATTTCCTCGTTTTGGAGGCGTATTTTCACTGAGATGAATAAAGCACGATTTAGGAGGACATTTTGGTGTTTAACTTCAATGCACGATAAGGAGTATGAACATAAGGGAAATTTCCTAAATAACATTGTGTAGCCTCCCCATCATAAGTGTGGTGCGCTTCACACCCATTAAAAAGACTCTACTTGACGTGGCTTTCTGACATCCTAGGATACTCTAAACCTAGTGCTCTGATATCAAGTTTATCATGACCCGAGTCTACACACTAGACGAGGCACGGTACTTGGCACTACAAGTGACCCCAAGCTAACTCATGGTCTAACAATTCACTAGTAAGCTAAGTAAAACATAAGACGAAGTTGTATAAAAATAATTATCCACGAATTACTATTTTGAAAAGAGTAAACAAATCTGAAAAGAATACTGAACAACTATGTCTGAAAGCCAACTACTAACTGATGAGTTGCTGGGACAACCCCTAGCTAACTCTAAAATATGACTAAATAAAGAACTATTTGAAAAGCAAACATCGTCCTAAGAAGATGAGGATTCACCAAATAATGTTGCTACTGAAATCGTCGGAGGGAACCACTGACGATGTTGAGACTAAGAACCTATGCCTTTATCATAATATGATACAACATAGAAAGTATGTGTTAGTACTTTGAATGTACTAAGTAAGTGAGATATACAATAAACATGGAAACATAAGCACCAAACTGAAATAACATGAAATGACCAACTAATACTAAATACTGATAAAAGCTTAGCTATAACTGATATGGTCAATAATGACCCTGACTGACAGTCATAAACATGTCCTGGAATTGAGTGACTGAACTGCTGTAAACTGAATTAAACTGAGATGAAAATGTAGTAACAAGTGGGAGAGTCTATAACCACGTGAACTAAACATGGAGTCCAATATATACATCCCATTGGAGAAAGCCCATTGTACCTTGCCAAGGTATAGTGGCTGAGCTAGGTGATCACAAGTCTGGGGCCTGATGGGTCAATAAACTATAGTGGCAACGTAGTTTTGGGAACCCGGATGTGTTGGAACCCCAGTCCACTCGGTGCTAAGTACTACTCCCACTAGATAGTCCTAAATTGACTACTAAGCTGATAGCTCAAAGCTGGGGTCCTGGACTAAGTCAGGAATACTTATCTGGAAGTAACCTGAGAGTCTGTAGGACCGGATAACTGAAAACTGGTGTTCTAAGACTGGTCAGATCTGCTTATCTAGAAGCGTCGTAACCGTCTAAAGAACGAACTAATAATTGATACTGGTGGTTTTAATACTGGTCAGAGCTGTTTATATGGAAACGTCGTAAATGTATAAAGAACTAATTGATAAATGAATCTACAAACTAGGACTAGGAGTTATTACTAACACCTCAAGAAAATTAACTATACTCAAACTGATCAGTTGACATTACTGAAAGATATTGAAAATGCTAACATTCTTAATGAGACTGAACTAGCATGAAAACTAACTAAGAATTCATATGATAGTAATAAGATGGGAATTCAAAGACTAACAAAGTCAAGCAACACTAATATCTAATCAGTTATGCAAGACACAATTTACTGCATTTATAGAATTTGGGCTAAAACCATATTACAGGAAGAATGTAGAAACATGATCACTAAGTAGTGGAAACATAGAAACCATTAAAATGAAAAACAATCCCTAAGAATTAATCAAATTTTGGCTGAAAGTTTACCCTAATTCAAATCCTCATGGATAGAACTGGTAAGAACTTTCAAAAGGACATTTGGGGAACATAGGAAGGGTAATTCCCTTGTTGAATTCCCACATACCTAGTGTATAAATCCTAGAGAAAACCCTTGAGAAATCTGAGAAGAAAATTGAAACCCTCGACCCTGCTCTATGCTTCCTGATTAAGTTTCCTACATTCTGACTTTGAGAGAATGATATCAAACTATTGACTAACTCCTTAAATCCCTCTGAAAATAACCACAAATGACATAGTTTAGGAATTAAAAAGATGGAAAGTTACTAAAATGACCTTGAGAAAAAGACTGAAAAACGGTTCTTCAGCTAATAACGGGTCACCTAATGAGTCGTTGGTCGAACCAATGGCTCATTGGAGACTGTCGTTGGTTTTGGGTCTGAGGATACCAGCTATTGGAACTAAACAACGGTGACAGAATGACCCATTTGATGAACCAACGGTCATTGGTTCCACCCCTTGTCACTGAGGAGATTTCTCACCCTTTCTGGATTCTCTAAATGGCTCCTTGTGGCGGGTTGTTGTTGCCTTCCACAACTCGTTACTAGGGCTCATTAGTTTTGTGGATAATCTGGTAAGTTTCTAGACTGCCACCAACGGATCAAGACAAGGTCTATTACTGGAAGCAATAGATCATTGAATGACTCGTAGGATTTGGGAAGGGGACTGCTGGGACTAACAACGAATCATAACAACGATCCTTGTTACTGACAACGGCTCATTAGTGTAGTCGTTTTGAGGAAAGAAAATTTCTGGGTTTTTTTCATGCCAAATCATAGTTTGGTCTATAAAGTTTTTGGGTGTTATATGTTTGTGCGAGAGAGCATAGTCCTTGCTCTATTCATTTTCTATTGGTGCTTAAAAAGGATGGATCTTGGAGGATGTGTGTGCATTTTCAAGATATCAACAAGATTACGTTAAAGTATCATGATCATATACCTCCTCTTAATGACATCTAAATTTTTTTCTAAAATTTATCTAAAAACTGGTTACCATCAGATTTGAATAAATCCTGGAGATGAATGGAAAATTGCTTTTAAGACCAAATATGGGCTTTATGAGTGGTTAGTTATGCCTTTTGGCTTTACGAATGCACCCAGCACTTTCATGAGATTGATGAATCATATTGTAAGGATTTTCATGGTAAGTTTGTGGTGGTTTATTTTGATGATATCTTGATCTTTGCTAAAAATCTGGATGAGCATGTTGAATACCTAAAACAAGTTTTTGAAGTTTTTACGAAGAAACAATTGTTTGCTAATCTCAAAAAGTATACCTTTTGTGTGGATTGTGTGGTATTCTTGAGTTTTGTAGTCAGTTCTAAGGGAGTTGAGGTTGACGAAGAGAAAATCAAGGCAATCAAAGAATGGCCTAAACTAAGAGTGTAACTGAGATTAGGAGTTTTCATGGGCTTACTAGTTTTTATAGGAGGTTTGTTAGAGATTTAAGCACCATTGTTTCTCCTTTGACTGAAGTTATTAAGAAGGACAAGGTTTACATATGGGGAGAAGAACAATATGTTGCTTTTAAGTTATTAAAAGAAAAGTTTTGTTCTGCTCCTCTTTTGTAATTGCCTGATTTTTCCAAGTGTTTTGAGGTTGAAAATTTGAGTTTCCAAAACTTTGAATATACTTGTTGAATATTATTTTGACCTGGCATGCGAAAGGATGTTAAGAAAGTGTTTTCCCAGTTTCTTGATGTAAATAGGCCAAATCAAAAGTGTTAACACATGGTCTTTATACTCCTTTACCTATCCCAACTTCTCCTTGGATTGATATTTCTATGGATTTTGTGTTATGTATTCCTAGAACTAAACATGGTAAGGATAGTATATTTTATAGTGGTGGACTGATTTTCAAAAATGTCTCACTTTATTATATGTCTGAAGACTAATGATGCATCATATCTGGCTGATTTATTTGTGGTTAAATTACATGGTATACCTAAAACTATTATTAGTGATAGGATGCTAAGTTTTTAGGTCACTTTTGAAGAGTTTTTTGGGGAAACTTTGGGACTAAATTGTTATTTTCTACATCTTGTCATCTGCAAACTGATAGGCAAACAGAAGTACTTAATAGGACTTTGGGGAATATGCTAAGGGCTATTTTAAAGGGAAATTTACATGGTAGAGTTTTCCTATAGTAGAACTATCTATTCTTCTACTTGTAAGTCTCCTTTTGAAATTTTTTATGGATTTAATCCCCTCACCCCTCTTGATTTGCTGCCTTTTGCCTACTAATGATATTGTTAATCTTGATGGTAGGAAGAAGGCTAAAATGATGAAGAAGATTCATGAACAAGCAAGGCTTGCAATTGAACGGAAGAATAAACAAACTTCCTTAAGAAGAAAAAAGGGGCGAAAATCTTTTATTTTTAAGCCTGGAGATCTAGTGTGGGTACACTTTACGAGGGAAAGGTTTCCTGCCAAAAGAAAATCCAAGTTACACCCAAGAGGAGATGGTTCATTTGAAGTACTTGAAAAAATGGGAGACAATTCTTACAAACATGATCTTCCTAGTGAATATCATGTTAGTGCTACCTTTAATGTCTCTGATCTTTCTTTATTTGATGCAGCATTGAATTCGAGGATGAATTATCTTGAAGAAGAGGGGAATGATAACATCTATTGCAACTCAAGCTTTGGACGTTCCAAGTGGACCCATGACAAGATCCCAAACAAGAAAATTTGAAGAACAACTTAATAGGCTGGAATTAGCTATTCAAAAGTTTCTTGTGATGGTTTAATATCTCAAGCCCAATGAAGATATTTTCTCCAAGTCTTACATCTATTTGAAGGCCTAAATTAAAGTTTAAGAGGAGATGAAATGGAGCCCAAATCAGCCCTTAAATGGAGAAAATATTGTAGCATTTTTCTAATTAGCTTCTAAAATTATATTTAAGAGTTGTTTTATTCTATGTTGACTCCTAAGACTTTGTATGTGGCAGCCTTCTATGCCATTTAATATTTGTTTTATTCTATGCTGACTTCACAGGATAATATGTGTGGTAGTTTTCTAGGTCCTAGGAAGTATCATTTTTATTTATGATATCTTTTGTCCAACCTTTCTTCACTACTATATAATGGGGTCTTTGTTCAATCATGAATATCAGATTTTGAATATAAATATATTTGAGTGTTCTTTGAACCTTTGTGATAGATTACTTTTGGATTTATCAGATTTTGAGTATTAATATATTTGAGTGTTCTTTGAACCTTTATGGTAGATTACTCTTGGATTTATCTTGCAACCTAACTAGTTTATAGTTTATGGTAGTAAGATAATTTTTTCTTGATATCTTTGGTTTCTTCTTGGTATTCATAGAAGGCGATTAGTATACTTAGTAATTATTGTATAATGTTACTCACAAAGCGGTAAAGATCCAATTCTAAATTTTATTAGTTTCTCAAGTAAAAGCGTGTGGTTTACCTATAGCCAATTCGTTCTTACTTAGGTCTTGTAAAATCCATATCTCTTGGTTCTTATTTAGTCTTTTCAATTAGTTTCCTTGTTTTACTTCCGCATTTGTTTTAAGTTCATACTCTAATTTTGGGATTCCCAACCTTTGTTTTATCAAGTTGGAATGATCACCTACCTCTCATTGAGTTTGCATACAACAATAGCTACCACTCTAGTGTTTAGATGGCCCCGTTCGAGCCATTATATGGTAGGAGGTGCAGATCTCCTATAGGGTGGTTTGAGGTTGGTGAAGCTACCTTAATAAGACTTAATTCGGCGCATGAGGATATACAGAAGGTTTAGCTTATCAAGGAACGGTTGAAAATAGCTTAAAGCCGACAAAAATCATATGTAGATGTAAGGATAAGGAAACTGGAGTTTGCTGTGAATGATTGGGTATATCTGAAAATTTCACCTATGAAAGGTGTGATGAGGTTCGATAAGAAAGGAAAGCTTAGTCCTATATATGTTGATCCTTATAGAATCCTGAAATGCATTGGCATATGGCCTATGAGCTGGATTTTCTTGCGAAGTTAGCATCGGTGCACCCAGTCATCCATGTGTCTTAGTTGAAGAAATGTATCGGTGATCCGACCTCAGTAGTGCCTCTAAAGAGTGTTGGTGTAAAGGACAATCTCTCTTATGAAGAGGTTCCAATTCAGATCCTAGACCGGCAGGTTCATAAGTTGAGGACAAGGAGGTCGCTTCAGTAAAGGTTTTATGGAGGAACCAGCTAGTTGGGGGAGCTACTGGGAAGAAAAAGCAGATATGATGGCTAAATACCTTCAATTATTCCCTTCCAGCTCAGCTTCAGCATCAGTTACTAAATTCCTCCTCAGTACTCTATTCAGTTCCATGCCCTTCAGCTATATTCATGTTTTAATGTGCATCCTAGTTGCATAAATTTAGTTAGTATGTCTATCTCAGTTCAGAGTCAGTCACTCCTTCAGTAATCAGTTTATAGTCTTCAGTTTGGGATTGTAGCTCTTTCCCTAGTCTTTCAGCTTACTTAACCTTGATTTGAGGATGAATATTCCCAACGGGGAGATATTGTAATACCCCAAAAGTTTCTTATACCAAATCTAGAATTGGAATGAAAAACCAAAAAAGAAATCAGAAATTTTTTTCTCAGAACGACTCAACTAACGAGTCGTTGTCTGAGTCATTGTTAGCCCTGCAGTTTTTATTACTCAAATTCAACAAGTGGTACAATGACCCGTCATTAGTGGCAATGATTCATTTGTTTCCCATTTAGTCAAGTTCAGAATGTGATCCAAAATCTTCTCCCAAACAACGAGTCAGACCACGAGCCGTTGTTTGTTAAGACAACTCGTCATAGGGAGTCATTAGAGGAAGTCTAGGAAGGGTTAGAAATCCCTCCAGTGACAATGTTGGAAACAACGACCCATTGTTCCATCTAACGAGTCATTTTATTCGTCCGTTAGGGGATATTCTGAACTTGTTTAAAACCCTTCCAATGACACGTTGTTTCATCTAATGAGTCATTGTTCCCATCTGTTGGTCAAGTCCAGAAACTATTTTAAACTTCCTCTAGTGACAATGGTTAGAAACAATTTGTGAGAATTCCAGAGAAGAGAAATTTCTAGTTCAAAAATAATGACTGGCACCAATGAGTTGTGGTCACAACCAATGACTCATTGTGAGGCCCATTGGATCTGGATAGTCAAATTTTGAAACGGTTACTCAGGGGTATTTTTGTCAAATCCTAAGCTCTTAACTCCTAAACTATATCACATTGGGGTGCGTTTAGAGGGAATTAAGGGGATTGATCGACATTTTCCTCTCATTCTCTCCCAAGCTTATAGGATCAATTGCATAGAAGTTAGAAAATCTCCTCAGGTCTAAGCTAGGGTTCCATTCAAAGTGTAGCAGATTTCAAGAGCCTTCTTAGAGATTTCTTCTTCAAGTATGTGGGATTTAGTGGGGGTATTTCTTTCACCCTTGTGTCCCAAAGTTTCAGCAAACCCTAGCCATAAAGTATTTCTAGAAATCATGATCTAGGGATTTTCTTTCGACTGTTGAATTTTTCCCTACTTTCTATGTGATGTTTGGCTTGTGTGATTAGAATTGTTAAATACTCATGACAATAATTTCATCTATACAATATTTCTCACTTGAACTTGGACTTGGTATGATTTTTCATAGAGTGTACTTATAAAACTGGAATTGTTTTAAAATAGAAGGAATTGTCACATATATATGACTTTCTCATAGCAATGTGCAAATGTTATTTATAGTAATTTTCATCATCTCTAGTATTCTCATTCATAGTAATATTGTTTATACCCAGTATATCAGTTTACCAGCATGTTCGTTGTTCTTTAGACTGTCACAGCACTTTCAGATAAAGCTGCTCTAACAAGTCTTAGAACACAATTTTTTTAAGTTCCTTAGACTCGCGGAACCCTTCCAAATAAGTAGTTTCGACTTAGTCCTAGGAAATTAATTTCGAGCTATCATCACAACTAGATATAATTAGGTTTTCAGTGGGAGTAGTACTTAGCATCAAGAAGACCAGAGTTCAGTGTACCCAGGTTCCCAGAACTATGTGCCACCATAGGATATTAGCCAAAATAGGCCCTGGATAGTGATCACAGCTCAGCCACTATACCCTGGCAAGGTATAGTGGGCTCTCTTCGATGGGGTGTATACATCGAACTTCACATCTAGCTCACGTGGTTATATGTCGGTTATAGGCTCTCCTAGAGTCTAGTACAGTCAGAGTTCTCACTCTAGTCCAGTCTTTCAGATTTTAGGATACGCTCATGACTCTAATCCAATTTATTAGTTCTTACAGTATTCCCATACATGTCAAACTATTTGTAGTATTTCTGATTTCAGATAGAGTCGTTGCAAGTTATTTCAGTTTAGTTTACAAGTCTTCAATATATGTATGGTTTATTTACATCTCACATACTTAGTACATTCCAAGTACTGATCGCATGCTCTATGTGCTATATCATTTTATGATATAGGCTCAGGTACCCAGCCCCTGCATCATAGCTAGTTTCTCCCGACTATTTCCAGCATTTGACAGTGGTGAGTCCTCATCTTCTGAAGGTTGAAGGTTTCATCTTCAACTTTGTTATTTCAGTTTTGGTTTTAGAAATTAGAGTTAGCTGGGAGCTTATCCCAGCAACTCATCTTTTTAGTAGAGGCTTTCATACAAATAGTCAGTTACTATGTCATTTTGATGTTTCAGTATCAGATTTCATATGATTTCACTTAACTCAGATTACTTTGTACTTAGAACCAGTTGTTCTATCATTTTAGTTATGCTTCCGCTTAGTTTACTTAGTAACTCATATCATAGTAGTGTTATGCCATACCATGGGTTTGCTTGGGGTCACTTGTGATCCTAAGTACCATGTCGCATCTAGGGTGCAAACTCGGGTCGTGACAAGTATGCTCATCTCTATGAACTCATTCCTTAGAATGTGCCTTAATGGCTCATAAGAACCTACTACTTCATGTATGTGCTCAGTTTAGATTCTCAAACGATTTGTGCTTACGATCTCCTTACTCTCAGACCTATGTATGTTCACCCATACTAGAAATGATGGTTGTAACGAGTATGTCCATAATTGACTCCCCATTCATGCCTTAGATTCTTGGTAAGTAGAAGTTAATGAAGTGTGATTGTTAGTCATATTGGGGAGTCTGAGGAGCTTTTGGGATGGTATAAGCTACAGCACAGCCAGGAGTTGAGTTTAGTGATAGGCTTGAATTATGTGTTGGCATTCAGGGAAGTAGGTATAGTTCAAAGAGTGTTTATATGAGCAGATGAGGTGTGGGATGATGAGATGTTGGTGTGTATAGCAGACTCTAATAGAAAGAGGTTCCAGTTGAAACCTTGGTCCGTTAGGTTCATAAGTTGAGAAAAATAAGGAAGTGGCTTCAGTGAAGGTTTTATGGAGAAATCAGCCAGTAATAGGAACTACTTGGGAAGTTGAATTCAGTTAAGCCTTACTCTCAGCCAGATTAGTTGGCATGTCAGCTATTCTGATATTAGAAAGCAGTCACGAGATCTATAACTCCATCCTTGCAAGCTCAGTTCCAGTTTGAGGGAATCGTTCCTCCTCGGTACTCTATTCAACTCCATGTCAAGTTAATGTCTCTCAGTTCCTTTCATGTCGTAGTATACATGCATGTTTAAGGAATTTAGCTCAGTTACGTACTTTATGTTCAGAGTCAGTCACTCCATAAGTTTTCAGTATAGTCATTTCATTTTGGTATTATAGCTTTTTCCCTAGCCTTTTAGATTAGATAGCCCACATTCGAGGATGAATGTTCCCAAGGGGGAGATATTGTAATACCTTAAAAAGTTCCTTAAAGCAGACCCAAGACTTACAGTAGGAAAAAAACACTAGGACCAAACAATGACTCTCAGAACGAGCCATCCAATTAACCAACGAGCCATTGTTTTGAGTTCCAGAGAATTGTTAAAAATTGGTTCGGAGCCATTGGACAACCCTCATAATGGCTCATCCTCTGAACCAACGAGCTGTTGGTTGTGGCCGTTGAATCAATTCTAGTGAACTGCCAAAAGTTGGCCTAGAACCCACGAGGGGATTGTATGAACTGTTGTTTAGCTATTCAGGTCGTCGTTTGGGGTCGTTGAAGCAAATCTAGATGCAATTCAAAGGCAACACTACAAACCACAATAGGATCCCACAACTCATACTAGAGGTGGGGGTCGTATTGAAGGGTCGTAGGAAGGGAGTTCAGAGAATTTTTCAGGGGAGGATCAGTAGCAACAAAGACTTAGTACGAGTCATAATATGATGGTACAAATCATCATTTCAGTTGTTAGTTGAGATATTATAATGCCTTGGCCTTTCAAGCTAAGTTTGGAAACGTTCTAGGTATGTTAATAGATCCGAACCCAATAAATTTATGAAAACAAGGTGTTAAGATCAATCCTTAAGTGTAATAAGGGAATTGGATGAAAATTAAGGTCATAAGGAACCTCCACCACAAAGTTGAGTTGACAGCTTTCTTACCGATTGAGTTTTCATATAAGTTCTTACAAGGGTCAACTTCAAATGAACATAGCTCCCATTTTACAAGGTGTTTTGGGTGATTCCACATATCAAGTTGAAGCCCTTTGAGTATTCTTTCCAATACATCCAACCTTGCATCAATCAGAGTTTAGAGTAAAATGTTATGAGCAACTTAGTAAAATAGCACCAGGCATTGGACGAACCTCAGTACAGGTCATCCGATCAAACAATACCTATCCCTTTGGTCATTGTTGCTACCAGTTTTAGGCTTTTTTGGCAGTTTGGGGTTCCATGCTCCTAGCTCCTAAACGACATTGTTTTGGGACTTCTAAGGGATGAATTAAAGGGGTTTTCCTAGTATAACCTCTCAGTCTTTCCTAATCAACTCAGAAACAGATCGTAAGAAGACCGTAGGAACTCCAGACTCCTTTCTCTCAAGTCAAGAACTAGGGTTCTACTTTCTCCTCAGATTCAAGTTTCTTCTGCAGGATTTCTTCTACAGGTATGTGGGACGTCAATAAGGGTCTCCTTCCACCCATGTGTCCTAAAACTTTCAGAAATCCCTAGCTATTAGTTTTTTCCTAGAAATCGTGATTTAGGATATTTATTCAAGTTGTTGAGTTTTTTTCTACCTCTCCTATGTTTCAAGTTTCATGACTAGAATTATGATATATGGATATATCCATGTTATTATTTTAGTCTTTATAATACCTTGACCATGACTTTGATTTTAAACTGATATATTAGAGAAGTTGCTCATAAACTAGATTTACGCAGGATTTGCCAAAATGTATATGATGGTCATGAATTACTCTCATTTTTATAACATATTTTCATGATTTCATACTAGCACTATTTTAAAGGATTAGCCCCCACAATTCAGCATTGTTATCGAAAATATAGTTTGTTTTGAATATATTATTCTATCATGATCTCAGTATGCATGATTTTTAATATGAATTACTCATAAGATTTTACTCATGATTTTAGTATGATCTGCATGTTCTGTGTTCTTTAGATTGTCAAGACACTTCCAAATAAGGAACTATAACAACTCTTAGAACACCAGTATTTTTAGTTATCAGGTCCTTTAGACTCTCAGGACGTTTCCAGGTAAGTAGTTCTTAGTCTTAGGATGTAATTTTTGAGCTATCAATACAATTAGGTATGATTAGGTTTTCAGTTGGGAGTAGTACTTAACAATGAGCCGGCCCATTTCTAGCGCATTCAGATTTCTAGAACTATGTGCCATTGTAGTCCTTTAGCCCGAATGGGCCTCTATTAATGATCACACAAACCATCCACTATATCCTGGCAAGGTATAGTGGGCTTTATTCGATCGGGTCTATACATCGAACTCCACGTCTAGCTTATGTGGTCATATGTCGGTTAATAGGCTCTCCCTCAGTACAGTTTCAAATTCAGTTTAGTATGATTTTCATTTACAGTTATAGCTTCAGTTTCAGTACATGTACATAACCCTTAAATTAGGTTTACTTGCATTTTTATTAACTATTTTTCAAACTAGCATATCATTTTGGTGTATATGCATTTCAGATAGGGTCATTGTACTTCACCTCAGTTCATGTATTCCAATTATGTATATAGTACAATCTCTTCTCAAATTCATAGCATGTTTATGTTTCAGTTTCAGTTGCATTTCTCACATACTCAATACATTCAAAGTACTAACCGCATACTCTCTATATGCTATATCATTTTATGATATAGGCTTAGATACCAAACCTCAGCATCGCAGCTAGCTTCACTGGCAATATCGAACAGCTGGTAGTGGTGAGTCCTCATCTTTTGAGGATCGGAGTCTTTATTTTAGTTATCATCATTTCTAGTTTATAGACTTTAGAGTTACCTGGGGCTTTGTCCCAGCAACTCATCAGTTAGTAGAGGCTTTTAGACAGGGTAGTATCAGTTTCATCTTAAATTTATCAAAGTTGTTTAAAACTCCAGTATTTACCAGAATTTATTTTTTTCTCATAAAAGGCTTTTTTTACACTTTAGTAGCTTCCGCTCAGTTTTCCATTTAAATTCTAGTATATCAGTAATATGCTATGCCATGGGTTAGCTTAAGGTCACTTGTGACTTGTAAGTATCGTGTCATGTCCAGGGTGTAGACTCAGGTCGTGACAACATATAGAAGTAAGCTTAACATTTTGTTGATGTTAGATAGGAAGAAGTTAGAAGCTAGATCAATAATAGAGTAGTTCTTCGAGGACGATTATCAACATAGGAGTTTCTCTTAAGGGGGATTATGCACTTGAAGACCATATGAATATTGATGAAGTTGGAAGAGTGAATATGAAGAAGTATAAAGCTTCTACAGGTTTTGTCATCATCAGAAAAGGGCACTTTATTGAGTTGTTTTGATCTGAATCTTTATTTAAGATCATATGGTGTTTTGATAATTGATAAATATTGTAAAAGTGAAAATCTATGCATAAGGAAGATGGATAAAGAAGTGCAAGAACCAAGTTCTTAGAAGATCTCCAAAAGAAACTGGTAAAGTTGGAAACACTATAAAGGAATTGTTGAGAGAAAATATCACTTTAGATAAGAACTAGAGACTGTTTGATCCACGCAGAAAAAGCTATTCTATGTGCATGAAAGTAAACCTTGAGAATATGTATTAAGGAGTAATCTAATTCTATAGGTAATGTGAGTTCAAGACATAGAAATATTATCATAATTGAACACATAAAATTAGCTTAGAATTAGGAGAAGTTTCCTGATCTAAACTAAGTCAAACAAGGATTGATTTCCTGTAAAGTCTTGAACCAATTCTTAGCTTGATTTGGAGAAACATAAACTGATATTCTACTCCTATATAAAGAATTTCTTTAATGCTTTATACATTGACCACCCACAAAGAGAGACTAAAAATTTAGACCAAAGCCCTATGAGAGAGTCTTGAAGAAGACGAGTCAAATGCTACAACAAAGAACATGTTCCTATCAAGTGTTATCATAATTGTTCTAAGTTGTAATAGCTAGATTTTTGTGGCTCCAAAATTATATAATATTTACATTCCTAGTCACTTGTAATAGGTGTTGGTTTTGTTTGTAAAGGGGCTTCTTAAATTGAGTAGAGTCTTTGAACAGTTGGAGAGTTACCAATAATTACAAAGAATTGTTAAGATTTGAGATTGGGGATATTAGAGTCAGCTCCTTAGGTGTATAAAAGGATATTTGACCTCAAAAGTTTCTCTTATTATAGTAGAGGGTTTGGGGAATTCCTATTAGAGAAGGTCATAGTTTTGTCTCCCTTGGGCAAGTAATTTTTAGCATAAAATCCTTATTGATTTACTTTCTACACATACCTTTTTGCATAGTTTCTAAAAGAACCTGGCTCTTTCCATTGGTAAGTTACAACAAATAATAACACCAAATCTATTGGCAGCCCATGATGGGATTTTCTTTGTTTTGGATTGACAACTAGACATATATGGGTGGTCTATACTTTTTTACTACTCCTAATTTTTATTTTTAATGGAGATATTAACAATATTTATGATGTGGTGAGTGATGGTCTATCAAATGAGAGAATGTTGAGTGACAACCTAACTTTGAAGCTTGATGATCATATATTGGAGAACATTCAGGTTCCTATTCATGTAGATGAACTTGATAGACCTTTTTGGATGCTAAAATACTAAGAAAGAATTTATTGTCAAGTTTGATTGAGAATATATTGGAGTTATAGGGGTAAATTTTGATAATTACAAGCACATATGGATCAAAGGGTTACCTTATAAAATTTCATTCATGATCTGGAGGACTTGGAAATTCAAAGTTCTTTTAGATAATAGGGTGAAGGACATAGATTTTATCCTGGCCTCAAGGTATAGTTCTTGTGTGAGGCCATTGAAGGAGACTGTAGCTCACATTTTTCTGAAAGAGGCTATTGCTAATAGGACCCAATCCTATTTTTCTTTCTTTATAGGTGTATCCATTGGTTTCTTGAAACTTCACCAAGTCATTGTAAAGTGGTGGCATGTAGATGTCTTGCTAGAATAAAATCAAATTATGAAAGAAGAAGAATTTCAACAAATATAGGACTGAAGTGTCAGCAGATAGGATCATATATCAAGTGTTGATATTCAGATGTTAGTCAAGCTCAGGAAGCTGAATTTGAAGAAAGTACCCCATAGATGACTTGACTTGATTTGAGTTTTATAAAATTTTACACCTTCTCTAAAGGTTACTAAAGTTTTGTGGAACTTGCCTCCTAAAAATTTGTTAAAGTGCAATATAGATGGGGTGTATAGAGTAAATATCGGAGGAGCTCATATACATATTAGTTCAAGAATACAACATGTGATATAATTTATGTTGAGGTCAAGGAGATCAAGGAGAAAAAAGAATGATGTACAGACAATGGCTATATGGGAGGTTGCTAGGTATTATGTTCCAATTTGATTTGGAAACTGACTCTTTGCTCTTGAAAAATGCCATTAATGGAACTTGGAAGCCACCTTGGTGGTAATTGATGCAATGGACAAGATACTATCAACTCTAAAAAAATTAATGTCTAAGTGTTGCATTTAATGAGGGAAGAAAATAGGCTTGTAGATTACTTAGAAAACTATGTACTTGATAGTGGTGAGTTTGTAGCTCATCTTTTTAGGGAGTTAGATGTTGAAGAAAGGAAGATTGTCAATACAACAAATTACAATGTTCATATTTGTGAGTGCGAGTTGCTAGGAGATGAAGATGAAGTTGACACTCATGAGAAAGTTGATAAGGAAAGGGATAATTTTCCATCATATTCAATCCTTAGGAAGGAGAGCATAGGGATACCTTTTCTCTTACTAATTTTGTGTGCTTTTTTGCAGGTTCTATATACATGTCCTCTCTATTGGCTTCTCAGTGTATAGTATTTGGTACTTGTTGCTCATTCTATTGTAAGTCGTCAATGGGTGGAACTTGTATCGCATGAAGATTCAAAGTCACAAGGAGGTCCAGAGTTTATGTTAATTTCTGTGCCATCTATCCAACACATCTAGGAGATGATTTGGCACAATATTGGTTCAAGATTGAGGATTTCTACTATACCATTGATCCTACACCTTTAGGAAATAATATGGAGGATTTATGCTCTAAATATGTCCCATTAAGATTTTACCAATAGGTGATGATATGGTTTAAGTTTGGTTGTCATGTTTCTTCATAAATTAGTTCTTGATGCTACCAAGGCATTTCCTGCATAACCATCTTGCTTGACCCCCTCCACATTCTTCACAAACTCCACCACTTCCTAGAATGTCTTACCTACTAAGACCATCTACAGAGCTGACAACTGGAGTCCCACATTCAGGCCCTTAACAAACTGCCTAATCCTCTCCTCCTAGGTGGACAGTAATGGCTGGCATACCTGGATATTGAGTGAAACTGGGCCTCATCGGCTACAACTGAGGAGGTTCCATGCTCAATGTTAGTGAAATCATCTCGCCTTCGATCTCGTAGTGTAGGGGGCACATATTTATCTAGGAAAGTGGAGTAGAACTGATTCCAGGTCAGTGGTGGTGATCCCACAGGTCTGCACTTCAAAAACGCTCTCCGCTAGAGCTTGGCATCTTCCATCAGATGAGAGGTGAAGAATTCCACCCCGTACTTCTCCGCCCCCATCTTATGGAGCCTCTCATGTACGTCAATGACGAACTCATAGAAGTCATTTGCATTAGTGCCATAGAAGGTAGGAGGCTTTGATCAAGCCCAAATTACATCTCGCAATTGAAGTATAATGCGGTCATTGTCAAATATAGTAACCCAACATAGGTTGGGGTCGATCCCATAGGGAATAGGGAAGAAACAATATGTTAATGATGATTAAACTAACTTGTAATAAATATCTCGAATGGGGAGTTGCAAATAAAAAATATAAAATAAAGCTAACAATGATCGAGTTGCGTATCAAATTATCAAGACAAAACTAGGATTGTGTTCCCCGTGATTTCATAACTTAGTAGGCTTTTATTAGTGATCTATCCTAGTGAATTTTATGTAAGATTGACGATTACATTCACCTAATTTCTTTCGACCAACAATGATGAATTTCACTTAAAATCTCTCAGACTATAAGTGTGTATATTTTGCCCTTGCCATAAGTCTTGACTTGACTATCCTCAGTTAGAGCTCAAGTTAATTTAGGTGAGAGTTGAAATCCTCAAATTGCATTGTTATTCTCTTTTCCTAACTTCAACCTCCTTAATCGGGCAAGTTGAAGAAATAGGAAATTAAGAATTAAGATGAAAAAATAACAATCCACCCAATTCACCATTCAAGAATCACTAATTTATTATGCCTAATTTCGTTAATCCATCATGATTTCCAGAACCTTAGCTTAAGAGAATTAGACTCTCATGTTTATGAGAAGAAAATCAAAAGATGTAGAAGAATTCATAATGAGATACTTACTTTGAAATAAATTTGTTTAACAAAATCTCAAAAGCTATATTAAGTCACAAGAACTTGATGAATTTCCAAAAAATATTCAACTAAGTGATTACTCAAATTCGTTCTTGGACTAAGGTAGCGCCTAAGACATACTAAACAAGGGTATATATAGCAGTAGATTAAGTCTTCATTTTTCCTTTTTGGATTGGAATTAAATTTTTCAGGTTCTGTTCCTAGTCGAAATGGGATTTGACTGCTGGATGCACAAACTGCCCTGTGCCTCGTGCTGCCCATAGCACTAGAGGCCTTGGTGTGTCGCTCTGCTAGGTGCACTGGAGTGGCATGTGCGCTGCTCACTTCTATCACACTTGTTTTGTCAACCCCATTTTTTCATTCTTGTTCTCTTTAGCAATAATTAAACAAAATTCATCACTTTAATACCTGAAAGCATCTAATCATGTGCATTAGCTCTTTTAACATAAATCATATAAAACTCAAGAAAACTCACATAATTTGTTCTTAAAACATAGCTATGTATGGACAAAATATGATTAAACTGAATGCGGAAAGTATGGAAAAACATCTCCTAATGTATTTAACCAAAAAATAGATTATGCTCCTGCGGAAGTATCTATAAATGCGTAAATACTCCCTACATCACCACCCCACACTTAAACTATTATTTGTCCTCGAACAATCTACTATTTCTCTTCTTCGATTTTATCATAAATTTCACCCTGTGAACAGGACTACTTACACTTAAGATCATTAGACAAATCAACCAAGCTTTGACAACTCACTCCTCTTGCATATAGGATCAACATTCAAATGTCAAAGTTTGAATTCACTTAGCTTCTAGAACTAACTGAATAAGATATATCTGGTCCAACATAAATCATATGTATTTTAGCAATCAAGATATACCAAAATCTTAGCATTATGTGGCCCTTACTATTTGGAAAGATGCTCTTCCACACACAAGATGTACAACAACATGGACTTGAGCATAGATAGAACATTATCACTCACTCTCCCCAAAGAACTCAACATGCATGCAAACGACGACCCATAGGCTTGCCCTTAGTGTAATATTCAACTAATATAAAACATCAAATCAAGGATCAATTAGTACTTAAGATGGTTGTAATGTAGGCTAAGAGATGGGTAAAAACTATTTTGACAAGATAGTGACTAATCTCTCTAAGAACTTTAATACATCACAATTCTTTAATTTTGCAGCACATTCTTCAATCTCCTATTTTTCTCCTTATACCTCCTTTTGTTGTTTTAATTTTTCAACTTTGATGACTAGTGGAAAATTTTCGACTTTAAGCTCGTTCACAATTTTTTTCTTCTTTTCATTCTTTCATATTTTTTTGTCAAACTTTTTCTTCTGTTTTGCTTCTCCATTAATATCACCCTCCTTTATTGGAAACTTTCACCCTCTTCTTTTCTACTAATTTCCACACTTTGGCTTTTCCCCTTCTTTTATTTACTCATACTCCTTTTATGCAAAATTCTCAATGAAAGTTCTCTAGGAATCATTTGAATCAAATAAAAATTAATAGAACAAAAAGGGATTAAGCTTGTAATATGGATATCAAAAGAATAGGCTACGGCTCAAAATGGCTAACTAGGATAATTACATCAAGGTATGTCAAATCGGAATATAAATAGGCTACCAAAGAAATATCTATATCACTTCCTAGATTCAACATTCTTATTTCATTTTGCACACATGCCGGGCAAGTACTAGGCATCAAATTTTAAGCATGGAGTATACTAAAATTCCTCACTCAAACAATAGCATAAATTGTTCAACAATGCAATCATGATTACATAAACTCATATTGCATGCATAATATAATTAAGCCTACTTTTCAAGCATAGGAGTCAAGTTTCAAAAGTCTAAGTGTTTCTACCTTTTCATGCATTTTTGAGTGAATTTCACAAAGTCCCAATGATACCTAAGTGAAGCACCTAGTGTTCTTAAGGTTCAAGTTCTTGTTCTCCTAATGACTAATATTCCCTAAAGATGGTCATCATCAATCTATCATCGGGAAAGTCATGACTCTATTACTATAAAATAAAAAAATCTAGATCCTCTAATCGATTTTAAGGGACTATCCACAGGAAAAGTAGTGGAAACAAAAATCGAAGGAACTCAAATAAAAACAAAACATCAATCAAAACAAATACTACAAGTTAGTAGGATAAGTCATGACTCATAAAAAAACAAGGCCCACCATGTACAAATTTAGAATTGAAAGCATGCATGGTGTAATGAAGTTTACTTCTCCAACCCCACACTTAATTGGTAACACTGTCCTCTGCGCTGAAATAACAAAACATAAGTAAAAGAGTGAAATAAGAACTCCCTGGGCCTCTAGTCCTCATCGTCTGTGGGGGAAAGAGCAGCTTCCCCCTTCTCAGAATCATCCTCATCATCATTAGACTCTAAGTCAGAATCAACTCTCGTATGCTCCTCATATGTGGAATCATCATCATCTAGCGGCTTCTCAAATCTAGGCCAAACTCAATAGAGAGCCCTCGAATGCTCACTCAAGGGGTAGTCCATGTTGAGCTACTGTAGCTTCTCCTCTGTCACTCCTTTCATTCTCAACTGCAGCATTTGGATACCGTATAGGTGACTCAACATATTATCAATTCTCGCATGGCACTAACTAATGGACAGGACCAGATCATGTATGCCCTTAGGATCCTTAGTATTTTTCACATCAATCTCCTATGGGTCATACCTTGGCCTATAATCCACTACCTCCTCCTCAATTTGATGCCCTCTCAGAAATCGAGTCAAGAAATCCCCAAAATTGAATCTTTGCCCCTTTTTCACCCTTGATCTTCTCAACAAATCCTTAATTATTGCACCAACATTAATGGGCATCTCAGTCATCAAAGAATATACAAGACACACTCTCTCCTTCGTAACAGGAGTCACGTGCTTCCTGAGCACCAAACAAGCACAAACAATTTTCAACCAAATCCTAGCTTTTCTACTCATATGTGCATACGGGAAGGACACATGATACCCGTACTATTTGTGACGGGCCCACTGTGCAACCAAATTTAATCCACTGAGAGTATGTTGAAATGCTCTATAGGGAGGTTTGAAAATCAAGTCTTTGAATTATTGTTCGTTAATGCTAGGTGAACCAAGTAATCTATTCAAAACCGCGGGTGAAAAATTAACAATTTTCCTTCTAATTTTAACTTCGTTTGACCTTTCCTTAGGATCCCAATTTGCTAGAAACTCCCTCACCATATTCAAATTACATTCACTTGGATCATTAAATACAAAGTCTCACCCAAGAGTATGAAATCTTTCAACAATGTGAGGAAATTTAGATGCCAACCTAACTCTATTGATAAATGATTCATATGAATATTTTGATTCTTTGTGCTCTTTAAACCACTTCTTACCTTCTTTCTCCATGACCCAACGCAGCCTATAATACCTTGGTGGTTATGGTGGCATGCTTGCATCCTCATTGTGAGCTTCTTAACCCACTCTAGACCTCTTGTTTCCATGTCTTGAATAAGCCACTCCCTTCCCCTTGCTAGATTTTGGTGTCATTTTTGGAGTAATTTCAAGAAGAATGATGTTTTATGTGATTTGGGTGAAGATGTTTGGAAGAATTTGTTAGAAAGATGAAGTTATTGGAGAAAATTTGAGAGAAAAGAGGGGTGTGTGGCACGCCTAAGAGGATAAGTGGGAGAAAAAAGAGGTTTTGCACTTTAAAGCACCCATTTTTTAAGGTTTGACCAGCTTTGACCAAAAACATTTTTGTCCAAAATACCCCTCTGCACAACGCGGTGCTCTGTGCACCAGATCCCCTGTGCGATGGGCTAATACATGCAGCGCCGGGCTATTTTTTTCACTTGCCCCATTTTCAACTGTTATGCGTAAAAATTCCTTTATGGTTTATGGCTTAATTCCTGCACACTTAAACAAAGACGTCAACTCTAAAAAAATCAAATACCAAATTATCTTGGGTTGCTTCCTAAGTAGCACTTGAATTAACGTTGCGGCATGATGTGGGTATCTCTATTACTCAAACTTCATCAAGATGCCCCTTGGGTTGCCTCCCAAAAGCGCCTTATTTAACGTTGCGGCATGACACGCTTCTCAACTTAAGATCCTTTCAATGTTTCCTCCTCCATTTTGGAGCTAAACCAATATGTTAACACATGAAAGAACCAAAAACAACTACAACAAAAAAAACTCGCGAAATAAAGATTTCAAGAAAGATTTAAACAAAAATTAACTATTTCTAAACTGTATTCCCGACAACAGTGTCAAAATTTTGATCACGCCCAAATTACACATTGTAATTGAAGTATAAACTGATCACTGTCAAATATAGCAACCCAACATAGTGTGGGGTCAACTCCATAGGAAATAGGAAAGAAACAATATTTTAATGATGATTAAACTAATTATTAATTAATATCTCGGATGGGGTTGCAAATAAAAAGAAAAAAAGCTAACAATGATTGAGTTTTGTATAAAATTATCAAGATAAAACTAGGATTGTGTTCCCATGATTTCATAACTTAGTAGACTTTTATTAGTGATCTATCCTGGTGAATTTTGGATAAGACTGACGATTAAGTTCACCTAACTTCTCTCGACCTACATGGATGAATTTCACTTAAATCCTCTCGTACTTTAAGTGTGTAAATTTTTTCCTTTCCATATATCTTAACTTTACTATCCTCAGTTAGAGCTCAAGTTAATTTAGATGAGGGTTGGTAGCCTCAAATTTCCATTGTTATTCCCTTGTCTAACTTCAACCTCCTTAGACGGGCAATTGAAGATACGGGCAATTAAGCATTAAGATGAAGAAAATAACAATTCACCCAATTCACCATTCAAGAATCACTATTTTATTATGCCTACTTTCGTTATTCCATCATGGTTCTCATATTCTTTGCTTAAGAGATTTAGCCGCTCATGTTTATAAGAAGAAAAAATAAAAGATGCGGAAGACTTCATAATGAGCTACTTACTTTAATACAAATTTTTTTAACAAAATCTCCAAAGCTATATTGAGTCACAAGAATTTGATGAATTTCCAACAAATATTCAACTAAGCGATACACAAATTCATTGTTGGACTAAGGTAGCACTGATGTTGGGCGTATTCTTACGCCCGGTTGTCACATTTTACCCATCTTTCATCATGTTCTGAGAAGATTATCCAAATAAAATGCAAGGTTTTGTGAAAGTGTTTATTGAATGAGATAATAGACGTGTCTAGTTGATTTTAGCAGGAAACACATGAAAAAATACTCAAAAAAAGGTGCATGGTGCAAAGAAAGAAGAATTCGAGGAAAACTTGGTCTGGTGAACTGGGAGATGTGGCACACCAGCCACAAAGCTTCAGAGAAATTATACTCGAGTTGGTGTTATGGCTAAAGTGTTGTGCCAATCATTGATGTTCAGAATAATTTTGATCGACGCCTTGGCGAATTGAGGGAACTGGCGCACCATAGAGGAATCAAACATGGGAAAATTTTTTGACTCTCTGGTGCATTGAGAGAAGTAGTGTGTCAAACCTAAACTGCAGAATTTTAATTAACACCTTGGTGAGATGGATGAAGTGGCGCGCCAGAAGACAAACTTATGAAGAAATTAAAGCCAAGTCTGGAGAGATGGGTGTCACGACCCAAATAGGATCATGACTGGCGCTAAGGGATAGAACCCCAAAGCAAGCCTTAACAGAAATTTTATAGAAAATCGGGCAGAGTTTACCCTGTTTTTGGGCCTATCCAAATTTTACCTGTCTCATAAATCCCCAAGAAATCTAATAGTATCACCAACACATACCATAATATCAGCCAACATTCTATTCAAAATGTCACACTACCAACATTCATCTTCAAATACGATAATAAGTCTAATACTAGTCACAAGTCTATCATAACGAAATAATATTCATGAATCTAATGGAAAGACTATGGAGTGACTCTAAGAGTTCAAAAGAAGAGACCATAACAAATAAGAATACTTCTTTCCCATGCGAAGCAATGCAGGGCTCACCAGAAACTGTTCAACCTGTATGCTCTAGTTAATGAAATCCTCACCCACGTCACCTGCAGTCTCTAAAAAAAATAGCGGGGAGTGAGTCGTTAGCTCAGTGAGTAATAACACTTAAACACGGCCATTTTTTATTCGGGACAAGTTAAAAAACATGCTAGTAAGATAATAAGAAAATATCATGAAATAAAATGTTCTTTGAGAAACNAAATGTTCTTTGAGAAACGGTAACAATAATCACTCTTGTTTGTTTCATGTAAGCATAAATCAATTAACATTTGCTAATAAAATTCGTAAATACTATCATATCAAATCTGATGTGTTGGGAGGTTTCCAAGGATGAATCATGTAATCAATATGGCTCCCTACCTTGAGAGATAGCCAATAACTATATGCTAGTTCTACCTTCTCACTAGCGAGGGTTATAACGGTAATCGGTAAATACAAGGTGCACCAGGTCTAACGAACCCGCCATTAGCTACGGGATCCATCAAGGTCTACTCCCATTTATACTTTTATTTTTAAATCATAAATATTCATGTGAAAGCATTCTCACACTCGTATAGGGAACTTAAGTTCTTATAAAATCATGTACTTTCTTTTCAGCAAGGATAATCATCTCAAGTAATAGTAAAACTTATTTAGAAATTGTGAGAACATCTAAAATAATGGTAAACATATCAAATAAATATTTTCATACCATATCAAGTAAAAGACTTGTCTCACATGCAATTTCAAAGCATTCGGCAAACACGTTACTTGTAAAATCATGATAAATCATGCAGAATGTGAAAATATAAATTGTGGTAAGGTCACTACTCACTGTACTCGCGTCGAAGTATCAAATCGTCACCTCTAGCACACAGTATGATGATCACGGGCAAAAATAGCATGCCCGTGATACGCTTTATAACTTAAATTAGTCATGTTATCTAAGTTATGTTATACATTTTCATGTGATTTTATATGAATGTGAAGATATGTGCTAACCAACATGATTAGCCTTTGTTTTGTAGGTTTTGATGA
>JACEIK010001402.1:264984-287932 GCA_018107945.1 Datura stramonium
AAAAAGAGCCACTATATTACTTGCACGACCCGTACACTTGCGGACGCGCTCGATGTGAAAAAGAGTCGTCAAATTATTGGCACTCGATGCGGGCACGTCATATGACCTCCTTCAAATCAATCTATATCCATTTCATGTCAATCTCGTGTTAGTTTTCTCGTTTAGGTTAATTCATCACTAATTGAAAATATCCAATCCTCGGAATTTCAAGTTTAACCATCAATATCTAATTAAAATTACTAATTCCATGAGTAATTTAACTTTTTGAAATCTATAAAATTTTAGCTAATTCATATAATTTATTCATCCAATTCGCACCCAAATTTCTCTAAATTTATGCTTAAGGCAAACTAAAATAACTTTCATGTCCATTCTATTTTCTTTGGTATATTCCAAAATTTAAGAGTTTACCCTCCAATATTCTAATGTACTCACTCAATTCATGAGAATTTAAGAGATTCTTCCATTTTCTTATAACCCTTTATTCTTAAACTCTCAACTCCAAATTCAATATTCATGGGTTATATGAATTAAATCTATAAATTAAGTTGAGAGATTTACCTTTTTCTTCTCCTTCTCTCTAGAACTATTTATACAAGTTTTGAATTCTATCCACTTCGTGTCCCTTTTCTGAAAAAAAATATAGCTCCCTCACGTTTTTTTTTTCCTTCGGCAGAATGCCTCTTTTTTTTCTTGTTTTGTTTGTTGCTGCCTGTGACCTGCCCTTCCCTATCTTCCCCACTTTTATTTTTAATTTCTTTCCATTGGCCCACATGTGCCCTTTCCCTTTTTAAAAAAAATAAATAACTATTATTATTATTATTTAATGGGTATTACATTCTCCCCACCTTATGAAATTCGGTCCCCGAATTTAACACAAGTACATACCTATAGTCTGAAACAAGTGAGGGTACTTGACTCGCATATCATTTTCTGACTCCCAAGTAGCTTCTTCAACTATATGGTTTCTCTATATGACTTTCACAGATACATTTTCTTTTGACCGCAACTTCCTTACTTGTCTGTCAACAATAGTCACTGCCTCCTCCTCATATGTCAAGTTCTTATCAAGTTGTATAATTTTTTCCTCAAGAATATGAGAGGAGTCTGATATGAATTTTATTAGCATGGATACATGGAACACCGGATGGATGAAAGACATCTCACGAGGAAGTGCCAAATGATATGCTACTTCTCCTACCCGGTCAAGTGTCTCATATGGTCCTATAAACCTTGGACTCAATATACCTCTTCTGCTGAACCGCATCACACCTTTCATAAGGGAGACTCATAGGAAAACTTTCTCCCCAACTGCGAATGTTAAATCCCTCCTTCTCTTATCCGCATAAGACTTTTGTCTACTTTGAGTTGAGAGCAACCTTTGTCTAATTAACTGGACCTTGTCAATAGCTTCTTGCACCAAGTCTAGTCCCAACACATTTGCCTCTCCAACTTCAAACCATCTGATAGGAGAACGACATCATCTACCGTACAAAGCTTTGTATGGGGCCATTTGAATGCTTGACTGAAAGCTGTTGTTGTAGGCAAACTCAGCTAAAGGTAGATAAAAATCCAAACTACCACCAAAATCAAGAATACAAGCTCTCAACATATCCTCCGAGATTTGTATAGTACGTTCAGACTGCCCATCCGTTTGGGGATGAAATGCGGTACTAAGATCTACTCGTGTACCCAATGCTTCTTTGAAGGATTTCCAAAAGTGTGAAGTGAATTGTGAGCCTCTATCAAAGATAATGGATACTAGAACTCTATGGAGTCGAACAATTTCATTCATAAATATTTGTGCATATCTTACTCCACCATATGTAGTCTTTACCGGGAGGAAGTGTGCTGATTTTGTTAGTCGGTCTACAATTACCCAATAGAGTCATAACCTCTAACGGTTCGTGGTAGCCAATTCACAAAATCCATAGTAACTCATTCCCATTTCCACTCCGGAATTTTGATTTGTTGTAGTAGTCCTGCGGGTCGCTAATGCTCAGCTTTAACCTGTTGACAAGTCAAACAACTAGAAACAAAGTTAGCAACATCTTTCTTCATACCTTCCCACCAGTAAAACTACTTTAGGTCACGATACATCTTAGTGGAACCAGGGTGTATGGTATATCTGGAGTTGTGAGCTTCCTCAAGGATAACTCGTCTCAACCTATCTATATCGAGTACACATAACCTATTACCTAGTCACAGAACATCATCACATTCAAAATTCATCTTTTTATTTTTACCAGTTAGGACCTCATCTCTGTGTTTGCATAATTTCCCATCCTCATATTGAGTGGCCTTTATGCGCTCGACTAATGAAGATTTTGCTTGCACACAAGCCAACAATGTATCTGAATCCTTCACCCGAAATTTGACACTTGTTCCTTCGAGTTTATGCATCTCCTTTGCCAATAATCTCTTTTCATGAGCTATGTGTGCTAAACTGCTCATAGATTTTCTACTCAATGCATCCACCACAACATTAGCTTTTCTAGGATAATACGAAATAACACAATATAATCCTTGAGCAGTTTCATCCACCGACGCTGCCGAAGATTTAGATCTCTCTGCTGGAAAAAGTACTTCAAGTTCTTATGATCAGAATAAATCTCACAAGTTATGCCATATAAGTAATGCCTCCAAATCTTAAGAGCAAATACTACTGCAGTCATCTATAAATCATGTGTGGGATAGTTTTGCTCATGCTTCTTCAACTGTCTCAAAGCATAGGCTATAACATGACCACCTTGCATGAGAACACGTCCTAATCCCACTCTCGAAGCATCACAGAAAATCGTAAATCCTTCAGAACCAGATGGTAAGGCTAATACCGATGCAGTGGTCAGACATGTTTTGAGTTTCTGAAAACTTTGCTCACATTCTTCTGTCCACTGGAATTTCACATTTTTCTGTGTTAACTTGGTCAATGGGGTTGCTATTTTGGAGAAATCTTGCACAAAGTGCCTGTAGTAACTTGCCAAGCCTAAAAAGCTACAAATTTCTATAGGTGAAGTAGGTCTAGGCCATTTCTGTACAGCTTTTGTCTTTTTAGGATCCAACATAATTCCATCCTTGGATACAACATGCCCTAGAAATGCTATTGAGTCTAACCAAAATTCACACTTTGAGAACTTGGCATATAGCTTATGTTCTCGCAATGTCTGCAACACAGTCTTCAGATGATTCTCATGTTCTTCCTGGCTACGAGAATATATGAGGATGTTATCAATAAATACTATCACAAACTTGTCTAGGAATGTCTTAAACACCCTTTTAATCAAGTCCATGAATGCAGCTGGAGCATTTGTCTATCCAAAAGGCATCACTAAGAACTCGTACTGTCCGTACCTAGTTCTAAATGTTGTCTTGGAAATATCTTATTCTCTTATCCTAAGCTGATGATAGCCGATCCAAAGATCAATCTTCAAAAAGTAGACGGCTCCCTTCAACTGATCAAACAGGTCATCTATACTAGGTAAAGGATAATTGTTACATATTGTTACCTTGTTTAGTTGCCTATAGTTGATGCACATTCTTAGAGACCTGTCTTTCTTCTTTACGAACAGTACTGGTGCACCCTATGGTGATACACTCGGTCTAATAAAATTCTTATCTAGCAAGTCCTGCAACTATTGTTTTAGCTCCTTCAGCTCCACCGGTGCCATACGATATACAGGTATAGATATTGGTAGTGTCTCGGGTGTTAAATCAATATTGAAATCTATCTCTCACACCAAAGGTAACCCTAGAAAATCCTCGGGAAATACATCAGAAAATTCTTTTACCACTGGTACCTTCTCCAAACTAAGTGTTTCCACACTAGTATCTCTTACCATAGGTAAGAGACACATGCAACCTTTCTTTAGTAATCTTTGGGCCTTCATAAGAGATAAAACCTTACCAACCTATGGAACTTGCCCCCTTTTAATATAAAAGTAGGTTCATTGGGTATCTCAAACTTGACTATTTTGCATGACAGTCAACTGTGACATAGCAAGGAGATAACCAATCCATGCCCATCAACACATCAAAGTCAATCATATCAAGTACTATCTAGTCAGCTAGAGTATTTCTACCCTCTACTCGAATCTGACATTCTCGATACACATATTCAACTAACAGATAATCTCCCACAGGAGTAGAAATAAGAAAAGGGTAATTTAACATCTCTGGCTATCTATCAAACCTCAAAGCAAAGTAAGAAGACACATAGGAGTGCGTAGATCCTGGATCAATCAAAGGAATTGCATCAAATGAACAAACTGAAAGAATACCTGTAACCACTGCATTTGAGGCCTGATCATCTTATCTAGTAAGTGCAAAAACTCTCGCCTGGCCTCTACCATCATTCCCCTGTCCTTGATTCCCAGTAGCACGATCTCCATCACCTCGACCTCTATTTCCTATACCGGAAGTGTTACGAGTAGCCTGAGTAGGTGCAGCTAACTGGACAAAAGCCTGGCTGGAATTCTTCGGAGGTTGGGGGAAGTCCCTCAGGTGATGTCCCAATTGGCCACAACGAAAACATCCTCTGGTCAAAACATGACACTGGCCCAAATATGATCTATCGCATGTCTGGTGGGCTGGATTAGTGGCATACATCTGCCCAGAACTATAATGTTTAGATGATGATGATAGTCCCTTATTACCCTATCTATGATGTGGTCTATTTGTGGACTGTGATACCATATTTGTCCCTGTCTTTGCACCCTGTTGTTGCTGCCCTTGATCTCTTGCTCTGCGATTTGTACTAAAGATGCCACTGAAAGATCCCCCTATCTTGGCCTTTACGTACATCATTGGCTTCACGTTCCTCACGTCCTTTATTTTCTATTTTTATAGCAAGGTCAACTGCATCTGAGTATGTCAAAGTCTTTATCTGTGGAGCTACTGCACTGTATAAACGACCAACCAACCCATTAACAAACCTCTGAACCCGAGCTGCTTCGTCAGCCACTAAGCAAGGAGCATATCAAGTCAGCTTGCATAATTTGGTGTTATATGTTGACACATCCATATCTGGAGTCTGGACCAATCTCTCGAACTCCCTGGCATATTTCTTCCTCATACTATCAGGAAGAAAGTGATCCATAAACAACTTGGTGAACTCATCCCATGTAAATGGTGCTTCTCCTACATGCCTTCCTAGCAGTATGGTTTCATATCATGTATTAGCTATGTCCCTCGTTTGTATGTTGCAAGCTCCACGGCTCTCTCACTGGAACACCCTAGTGCTCGTAATGCCTTGAGTGTCCTATCCAAGAAACTCTGAGGGTCAGCTGAACTATCAAAACATGTGAATCGTGGTGACTTCAACTTCAGGAATTCTGCAAAGATACCTCTTTATTCCCAAAAGTATAAGTCTATGGGGTTGCCTGAGATGGTGCCTGTGTCTGAGCTAGTGTAGTGTTTTGCTGTCCAATCCTCCCCTGCCTATCCATTCTGTCAACCAAGCTCTCTATGGCTCTTTGCATGGAGATAAGTGCCTCTGCAGTAACACTCTCATGTGATGGTGGAGGTGGACTAGCAGTCCTTTCTAGAGTAGGCTCTCTTGTAACTCTCGTGGTGGTACTACGACCCCTTATGGTGGTACTATAACCCCTACCTCGCCCTTTTCTACGAGCTCCACCTCTTCCCCTAGCGGTGGAATTAGGTGCTGGTGAGGTTGTTGTGGCTCTGCCATTAAATTTTCAAGTTTGATCCATCTGGTTAACAACATAAATATTGTTAGATTCATCTTGTTGTTTCTAAATGTCACATGTAAGGAGGAATAAGAAAGAAAGACAAGATTGTCCTATCATGCCCTCGTAGAATAACGATTATAGAAATGGTCGACTACATAACCATAATTGAGATTCTACTACTGACATGTACTCCATTAGTCACAGGAATAACCTAACATAAGGCTCTGATACCAACTTTATCACGACCCAAATAGGATCATGACCGGCGCTAAGGGATAGAACCCCAAAGCAAGCCTTAACAGAATTTTGCAGAAAATCAGGCAGAGTTTACCCTGTTTTTGGGCCTATCCAAATTTTAACTGTCTCAGAAATTCCCAAGAAATCCAATAATATCACCAACACATACCATAATATCAGCCAACATTCTATTCAAAATGTCACAATACCAACATTCATCTCCAAATACGATAATAAGTCTAATACTAGTCACAAGTCTATCATAACGAAATAATACTTATGACTCTAATGGAATGACTATGGAGCATCTCTAAGAGGTCAAAAGAAGAGACCATAACAAATAAGAATACTTCTTTCCCATGTGAAGCTGTGCAGGGCTCGCAGAAACTATCAACCCGTATGCTCTAGTTAATGAAATCCTCACCCAGTCACTTGCAGTCTCTAAAAATTTAGCGGGGAGTGAGGCTCAGCTAGCTCGTGAGTAGTAACACTTAACCACAATCATTTTTTATTGGGGACAAGTTAAAAAACATGCTAGTAATATAATAAAAAATATAATGAAATAAAATATCCTTTGAGAAACAGTAACAATAATCGCTCTTGTCTGTTTCATGTAAGCATAAATCAATTAACCATTTGCTAATAAAATCCGTAATACAATCATATCAAATCTAAAGTGTTGGGAGGTTTCCAAGGATGAATCATGTAATCGATTGCTGGCTCCCTACCTTGAGAGATAGCCAATAACTATATGCTAGTTCTACCTTCCCGCTAGCGAGGGTTGTAACGGTAATCAGTAAATAAAAGATGCACCAGGTCTAATGAACCCACCGTTAGCTAGAGGATCCATCAAGGTCCTACTCCCATTTTGTACTTTTATTTGTAAATCATAAATATTCATATGAAAGCATTCTCACACTCGTTTAGGGCACTTAAGTTCTTATAAAATCATGTACTTTCTTTTTGGTAAGGATAATCATCTCAAGTAACAGTAAAACATGTTTAGAAATTGTAGGAATATCTAAAATAATGGTAAACATATCAAATAAATATTTCCATATCATATCAAGTAAAAGACTTGTCTCACATACATTTCAAAGCATTAGTGACACGTTACTTGTAAAGTCATGATAAATCATACAGATTGTGAAAATATAAATTGTGGTAAGGTCACTACTCACTGTACTCGCATCGAAGTATCAACTTGTCACCTCAAGCACACAGTATGACCTTCTTCAAACAATCTATATCCATTTCATATTAATCTCATGTTAGTTTTCTCATTTAGGTTAATTCAAAACTAATTTAAAATATCCAATCCTCAGAATTTCAAGTTTAACCATCAATATCTAATTAAAATTACTAATGCCATGAGTAATTTAATTGTTCAAAATCTACAAAATTTTAGCTAATTCATATAATTTATTAGGTCAATTTGCCCAAATTTCTCTTAAATTTATGCTTAAGCAAACTAAAATAACTTTTCTGTCCATTTTATTTTCTTTGGTATATGCCAAAATAAAAAAAAGGTTTACCCTCCAATATTCTAATGTACTCACTAAATTCATGAGAATTTAAGAGAGATTCTTTCATTTTTTCAAACCCTTGATTCTTAAATTCTCAACCCAAATCCAATAGTCATGGGTTGTATGAATTAAATCTATAAATCAAGTTGAGAGATTTACCTTTTTCTTCTCCTTCTCTCTAGAACTATTTATCCAAGTCTTGAATTCTCTCCGCTTCGTGTCCCTTTTCTGAAAAAAATATAGGCTCCCTCCCGTTTTTTCCTTGGCGAATGCCTCTATTTCTTCTTTTGTTTGTTGTTGCCTGTGACACCTTCGCCCTATCTTCCCCTCTTTTATTTTAATTTGTTTCTATAGAATGGGCCCTGGCCCATGTTCCCTTCCCTTTTTAAAAAAAACTAAATTATTATTATTATTATTATTATTATTATTATTATTATTATTATTATTATTATTATTATTATTATTTTATGGTATTACAATTGGTGAAGTGACGCCAACCTCTCCCCAGGATGTTGTTTTATTCTTTGGTATGTGGTGAGTGATGGTCTATCAAATGAGAGAATGTTGAGGGACAACCTAACTTTGAAAATTGATGATCATATATTAGGGAATATTCAGGTTCCTATTCATGTAGATGAACTTGATAGACCTTTCACGGATGCTAAAATACAAGCACATATGGATAAAAGATTTTATATAAAATTTCATTCATGATGTGGAAGGACTTGGAAATTGAAAGTGCCTTTAGATAATGGGGTGAAGGACATAGATTTTAGCCTGGCCTAATGGTATAGTTCTTGTGTGAGGCCATTGAAGGGAAGCATGGCTCACATTTTCTGAAGAGGCTATTGCTAATAGGACCAGTCCTATTTTTCTTGCTTTATAGGTGTATCCATTGGTTGCTTGCTTCACCAAGTCATTATAAAGTGATGGCATGTAGATGTCTTGATAGAAAAAATAATTTTTGTGCCAATTCAGCATGTATTATATACGAATTATGGAAGAAGAAGAATTGCTACAAATATGAATCTTGAAGTGTCGGCGGACGGCGATCATATGTCAAGTCGATATTCGGATATTAGTCAAGCTCAGGAAGCTGAATTTGAAGAAAGTACCTCATAGATGACTTGACTTGATTAGAGTTTCAGAAAATTATACACCTTCTCTAAAGGTTACTAAAGTTTTGTGGAACTTCCCTCCTAAAAATTGGTTAAAGTGCAATATAGATGGGATTAATACGGAGCTAAATGCTAGGAGCTCATATACATATTAGTTAGGGGAATACAACATGTGATATGATTTATATTTGAGGTCAAGGAGATCAAGGAGAAAAAGAATGAAGTAGAGACAATGGTTATATTGGAAGTTTGCCATGTATTATGTTCCAATTTGACGATTTGGAAACGTGAGACCCTTTACTCTTGAAAAATGCCATTGATGAAACTAGGAAGCCACCTTGGTAGTAATTGATGCAATGGACAAGATACTATGTCTAAAAATATTAATGTCTAAGTGTTGCATTTAATGAGGGAAGAAAATAGGCTTGTAGATTACTTAGCAAACTGTATGTGCTTGATAGTGGTGAGTTTGTAGCTCATCTTTTTAGGAAGATGTTGAAGAAAGGAAGATTTTCAATACAACAAATTACAGTGTTCATATTTGTGAGTGTGAGTTGCTAGGAGATGAAGATGAAATTGACACTCGTGCAAAAGTTGATAAGGAAAGGGATAACTAGCCATCATATTCAATCCTTGGAAGAAACCGTAAAGATATACTATACTACTAATTTAATGTTCTTTTCCAGGTTCTATATACATGTCCTATCTATTGGCTTCTCAGTATAATATTGGTACATGTTGCTCACTCTATTGAAAGATCGTGAATGGGTGGAACTTGTATCGCATGAAGATACAAAGTCACAAGGAGGTCCAGAGTTTATTTTAATTTTCCTGTGACATCTATCTAACACGTCTAGGAGATGATGCGGCGTAATATTGGTTCAAGATTGAGGATTGCTACTATGCAGTAATCCTACACCTTTAGAAATAATATGGAAGATTTATGTTCTAAATCTGTTTCCATTGGAATTATACAATAGGTGATGATATGGTTCAAGTTTAGTTGTCATGTTTCTTCTTAAATTAGTTCTTGATACTCTGAGGCATTTCTTGCATAACCATCTTGCTTGACCCCCTCGACATTCTTCACAAATTCCACCACTTCCTGGAATGTCTTACCTACTAAGACCATCTGCAGAGCTGACAACTGGATTCCCACATTCAGGCCCTTAACAAATTGCCTAATCATGTCCTCCTAGGTGGACGGTAATGGTTGGCATGCACAGACTAGTGAGTGAAATTGGGCCTTATAGGCTGGCGGGGAGGTTCTATGCTCAATGTTAGTGAACTTATCTCGCCTCCGATCTCACAGGGTAGGGGGCACATATTTTTCTAGAAGAGTGGAGTAGAGGCTGAGTCAAGGTCAGTGGTGAAGTCGCACCGATTATGCACTTCAAAACGCTCTCCGCTAGGCTTGGCATGTCTTCATCGAGATGAGAGGTATTGAATTCCACCTATGCCTACTGCCCCCATCTTATGGAGCCACTTCTGGCAGTCAATGAAGAATTCATAGGAGTCATTTGCATTAGTGCCATGGAAGGTAGGAGGCTTTGATCACGCCCAAATTACATCTCGCAATTGAAGTATAAAGTGGTCATTGTAAAATAACAATGACAACATAGAGTTGGGGTCGATCCCACATAGGGAATAGGAAGAAACAATATGTTAATGATGAATAAACTAACTTGTAATCAATATCTCGGATGGGGGTTGCAAATAAAAAGTTAGCTCATTAACAATGATCGGAGTTGTGTATCAGGTATCAAGACAAAACTAGGATTGTGTTCCCTATAATTTCATAACTTAGTAGGCTTTTATTAGTGATCTATCCTAGTGAATTTTGTATCAAGACTGACGATTATATTCACCTAATATCTTTCGACCAGCAATGATGAATTTCACTTAAATCCTCTCAGACTATAAGTGTGTATATTTTTCCCTCACCATAAGTCCTGACTTGACTATCCTCAGTTTGAGCCCAAGTTAATTTAGATGAGAGTTGGAAGCCTCAAGTTGCCATTACATTCATTCTCTTTTTCCAAACTTCAACCTACTTAGTCGGCTTAGAAGTTAAGATACGAAACTAGCATTAAGATGAAAATAACAATTCACCATTCAAGAATCACTATTTTATTATGCCTAATTTCGTTAATCCATCATGATTTCCAGAACCTTAGCTTAAGAGAATTAGACTCTTATATTTATGAGAAGAAAATCAAAAGATGTAGAAGAATTCATAATGAGATACTTACTTTAATGCCAAATTTGTTTAACAAAATCTCAGCTATATTAAGTCACAAGAACAGTGAATTTCAACAATATTCAACTAAGTGATTACTCAAATTCGTTCTTGGACTAAGTTTCACGACCGGTACACTAGGATTGTAAACACGGGATAGGAGCCCCAAGGGACTAAGTCAACCCCTTGGCATGAGCATATAACTAAACCATTCACATAAGGCGGAAGAATTAGCTCAATAATCATGAACTGAAAGAAAACCGTGACATGAGATATAAACAACAATACATGAGTGAGCATAAGCAGGTTGATTACTACACAAATAGATTACGAAAGCCATAATTACCAATAGACGGGTTGAAGGGACAAGACTACAATAACCCCAATATTATGAAACAAAAGATGGCCAAGATCTAAACATAAAACCCTCGAATCACGGACTCACCAATGAGCCAGGAGTAGAGCGAGCCGACTAAGAATCTCTTGAACTGAGACCAGGATCTGTATCATGAAGGATATAACATAGAAATAAGTGGGTCAGTACTTGGAAATGTACAAATATGCAAGGTGTGTAAACAATACTTAAAACATAAGAGTTATAGGAGTGGGACATCATGATCACAAGAAATTTGTAATCATAAATATATCGTAAGGCTCGAGGTTTCCCAAAAGCATTCGTAAATCTGTCATAATCACAGCATAGAGAAAAACATTTCATAAAAAATGACTTGAGCCAAAAGAACTTAATTATACATGTGTTAAAACAATGAGGGCAATTAAGGAGATTTCTATAACCGACATACCCCATATGAGCACACATGGGCCGAGCGTAAGCCTAGCCGGGAGGCCGTTCATACCTTGCCAAGGGGTAGAACCATGAAGAGCGTACTGATATCACTCCTGAAGGCCCCGTAGGGAATAGGGGATGGTCAATGAGAGTCCCAAACGCAACCTCACGTGGCATGCAGCTCGAGATTCGGGGCATAACACGGGCCCGAACCTACTAAGTGGTAAGTACTTCTCCCAAAACATGTAACGTGCTCATAGAGATTCATACATGACATGCATGGCTAGCTAAATCATGATAATCATAACATGCTTGAGAATTCGTAATACTAGCCATAAAAATCGAGCAGTGGATCATCCAAAATCATAGTTCATGAACCATAAGCAACATGTGGAGCATTTCCCATATTTCCAGCATCCTTGAAATGCTTAAATTTTATAGAAAAACACATCATAATAACATGAAAGATTGAAAACATGCTTAAAAATTCATAAATTCAAATCATTAGCGAGGAATCACCATAACCATCAACTTTACCAAAAATCCTCATGATTTGGGAACCTATACTCTTAGGAATTAGATCATCAATCATTGAATAAAACAAGTGAATACAACCCAAAAATTAGAAACCCATGATTTAGACATACTACAACAAGCTCATATTAATTTTTTAGGAATCATGCATTTGGGTTAAGACCCATAAAGATTGAGTAACTTTAAACATAGAATTTGGGAAGAATTGGGCATAGGTAGGGACTAAACTACCCATGCAAAACCCCACATACCTCGAATTACTTGATTCTTAACTCTTAGAAAAGCCCAAGATGAAAATTCAGATAATTTGAAGAAGAACCTAGGATCACCTGCAACTCTCTTCTCTAACTCTTGCAAGCATCAAATGAGACTTAACATGAACTTCTTTCCCCTTAAAAGACCCTGTCATGACCTCAAAATGACACAGTTTAGGCCTTAGGGGTGTAGGAAATTACGAGAAGGCCTTTACTAATTCGGCGTAGAAATAAGCTGTCGGGTGACCCCTGCTTAGTGACGACTACGCGTTAGGACGGGCAATGACTCGTCGTGTCGCCCATCAGTACACTGGATACCAAGTCTGTTGGGCTCGTAACTGGTGACTCAATGACTCATCACAAGTGACAATGAGTCGTGATCACCTTCAGCTCAAGTACCTTGCTTCATCCTTAATAGAATTTCTATGAGGCTTGCTCCACGACCCACCTCACGAGGTCATTAGGACTAGCCACAACTCGTGGGGTCCCATCCGTTAGGTGCACTGGTCAGACCTCCCAGGTAACCCTCAATTTCACCCCACGGAGACCTGACGACTCGTGGTAGTTGGCCACGAGTCGTTCCTTCCCCTTAGGGACCTCGGCTCCCTCGGCCTATTCCACGACCTCCCCCTGAGCCACCTGGCGACTCATGGGGCCTCTTCACGAGTCTTCTAGTGACTCGTCCTGCATTGCTATAACATTTTCCCAAATTTTTCCCGTTTGACTCTCGGGTCTGATCCTTGGAGTCCCGGAGTATAACAATATCTCCCTTGGGAAAATTCATCCTCGGGGCCCAGAAACATGTAGAAAACTCGGGAACAACTAATCACCATATGCAAATAATATAGTCATTAGACTAGAAACTGACGGAATGACTACCCCCAAAAAGAACTACATAGTTGTATTGAATTCAGCCATCACATACATATATCATATCATAAAACAAACTTGCACGCATGAACGGAACATAAAAATTGATTAGAGGTTTAGAGGCAAAACCGTGCCTAAAGCTGGCGAGTCGGTAGGGAACAAATGAGGATGTTGCTACCATATCCGCTTCGGCTTCCCCATGAAGCTCCTCAACATGTTGATTTCTCCATAACACCTTTCTTGAAGCTACTTCCTTGTTCCTCGACCTCGAACCTGAGATCCGAGATTTTAACGGGAATTTCCTCATAGCGGGGGCTATCCTTCACACTATAACACTTTCCACCGGAATCACTAAGACTGGATCTCCCAAGCCCTTTTCAAGAGCAATACATGAAATACAGAATGAATTAAAGCAAATTCTGAAGGTAACTCTAACTCATAAGCTACTTTACCCACTCGTCTCACAATCCAGTAGTGCCAATATGGCGGGGCACGAGTTTCCTTTCTTTTCCAGATCTCATTACTCCTTCATAGGAGATACCTTCAGAAACACCCAATCATCGATCTCGAACTCAAGGTCTTTTCTCCTCACATCCATAAGACTTTGGTGACTTTGAGTATTTTATTCCTTTCTCTTATCAAGCTGAACTTTCTCCATAGACTCATGGATGTAATGGACCCACCAATGAAGCCTCACCGACTTCAAACCACCCAATGAACGATCTACAGCAACAAGTAAGGGCCTCGAACGATGCCATTTGGATGCTAGAGTGATAGTTGTTGTTGTAGGCAAACTCAATAAGAGGCAAATGCTCATACCAACTACCCTTGAAGTCAATAACGCAAGATCTCAACATGTCCTTGAGAGTGCGGATAGTCCGCTCCACACGACCATCCGTTTGCAGATGAAATGTCGTGCTAAAGCTTGACTTGGTTACCAAGTCCCTTTTGAAAAGATCTCCAAAACTGAGAGGTGGGCAGGTACCTCTATCTATATGATGGACAAGGTCACTCCATGCAACTTAAATAGCTCTCGGATGTATAATTTGGCATATCTACGGCCCGAATCGGTGGTTTTGACCGGTAAAAAATGAGTAGCCTTGGTTAACCTGTCCACCACAACCCAAATGGAGGTTGTACTACCTACGAGTGCAGGGTAAACCTTTTATAAAGTCCATGTTGATTTCTTCCCACTTCCAAGTAGGAATGTTAGTATCACAGTACATCTCCCGGTCTACGTGCTCAACTTTCACTTGTTGGCAATTCGACACTTGGCTACAAATTCTGCAATATCCCTCTTCATGCCATTCCACCAGTAGATTTCCCACAAGGCATGATACATCTTGGTGGAACCTAGATGGATTGAATATTTGGATCTATGAGCCTCGTGCAACATTCGGCTCCTCAAATCACCCCACACATTCGGAACACATAAGTGACTTTGGTACCGAAGTACACCATCTCCCCTTTGGAGAAGACTTCTGATGAGCCCGCAAGTGTACGGGTCGTACAAGTAATACAGTGGCTCTTTTTAAGAACGAGAATGTCGAACCCACGGGAATAGGAATACGAGGAGTGATAACCTTTTACGGTGTTAATTTTAATACAACTACAACAATAAAGACAACAGTGTGAAGAAAAGTTTGTGTGTTTAGGAAATATATTTTTATACTAACTAAGTTATCTATACAGTTAGTCGAACTATGAATGTGAGCATCTTTGAGGCTACAAAGAACATGTAAACGAACTATTGATGTACATGGTTTATCTTTTCTCCCGGTTGCTAGTCGGAACTTATGCCTATGGATTAAAACTCATAAATATTTGCTTAACTTAAGAATCATGAACCTTCCACCTACATTTCGTGATAAGAAGAAATTCAAGTTCTAGCTATGAAACCAATTCCACATGGTAATACGACTTTGGGTATATTTCTATCACAGTAAATCAATTCCCAATTTTCCCAAACCAAGAAAAGATCATATCCTATTAAATTCACAACTTTCCAGTTTCTTGCCCTCTCGGGTGAAACCGGACTTTTGGATTTACATTAACATTGGCCAGATATTAACGTGGCAGAACAAGAATTAAATAGAACAACCACGAAAAAAGAAAATAAACCGGCAATCAATAGTACATTTCAACACAATAGTTCATAACCTCGGCAAAGAAGAGAATTAGCCACTCATTTGTGGATTGAACATCGTTAAATGAATGGAAATCATGCAAACAATTGAAAGGAAGAAGAAAGGGATAGAGAAAACCCTAAAATTTTCGTCCTCAAAAGCACTGTAACCACGTTCTTATCACAAGTCGAGAATAATTAAAAATGAACCTAAGTGTTCTATTTATCTAGGGATAAATTTTCCCGGAATAACAAGCAACGTGTCACGGAGTGCATCGCGGGCACTGCCTCCGTGACACGGTGCAAACCTGAAGCTCTCTGGAAATTGTCCGCCCCGGAGTAATTTAGCTTCCAACGTGGCACGGCATGCATCGCGGGCATAGCCCAGCGTGCCACGGTGCATCCGCGGACCCTCTGCAGAAATGCAGGTCTGGAGAAATTAATCCCAACGTGGCACGGCCTGATCACTGGAGCCTCACTGAAATTTATTGCCATTTCCTTCAGGGCGAGTGCATCTGCCAGAGTGGCGGCGTCACGGCTCCATCGCGGAGCTGTGATCCTTGCTTAACCAGCACAGCTTCCTTGCTCGTTCCCGAGTTCATCTTCATTCTCCCAACATGTCATTTTCTTCATCAAAAGCATGTTTTCCTACAAAACAACGCTAATCATGTTGGTTAGTATAAAATCACACTTCCGCATAATTTACATGAGAATGTACACACATTTATTAGACAAACAAGGCAAAAGCTATACATTTGGTATCGATTTGGCATATAAATATTCCCCTTATCACCTACCCCACACTTAAAATCTTGCTCGTCCTCGAACAATACTTATACACCTCATGAAATTGATATCCCATCACGCTTGGCTACTTAAGCTACGACAATCCGAACTATGGTTATACCGATTATATTCACGACAAATCATCAAGAAAAAACATGCATAGTATCATTATTACAACGACACTTAATAGATCAAGACCTCTAGCTCAAGAATCGATTCTCGATATCCAGCAAACTCATACTATTAGTTGACCAAGATATTCGACATGAATTTATTCTATCATAAACATGTGCCCTCACAACAATAAGAGATTCCTGTTTTAATACATGAACCCGAAGGAAATTCATGTCAGGGTATATATATACACACAATTTCGCTCACTCTCCCAAATGAATTCACATGCATTGTGTCATGACCCATAAGCTTGCCTCTAGTGTTTTACTCCACTAATATAAGGATGCGTGATGTAATATCACGTAGGACTTAACGGGTTGTAATGTAGCTACGGAACTAGTATATACTAGGCTAACCAATAATAGTAACCAGCTTCCTTCGCGCTTTTCACACATCCCATCAACTTCTAGAATTATTTCTTCCTTCCTCCTCCTCTTGAAGTTATCTTTATATTTATCACCCATCTCTTTAACACATCGGACTAACGAAGAAAATTGAGTTAAACAACTTTCTTTCCTTCCGTCTGACCATTTCACCCTCGACTCTTTTTTCTTTCTCTCTTTTCTTTTCATCCCTTTTCTTTTTTTTTATCACTTCACTCTGTGACACCATGGGAAAATTATACATTTTCTTGAGCGCTTAAGAGCTTGATTTGGTTTAAGGACCACGAAAAGAAGGGTTCACTTGATTCACACCCTTTTTTCGACAAAGAAAAACCAGAAAGAAAAATTTATAAAGAAACTAAAGGCTCAACGGGCTAACTAGGATTTAATCTTCAAGGTACTGATATGAAAAGGGAAACAAGAAAATCTTTTGATTTGACAAAGAAACGCCTACCATCCTTTCCTACACTACACTTCCTTCATTTAGTTTCGTACATGACAGGCAAGTTCTAGACAATCGACAATAGCATGGAATAAATAATTCCTCACTATACACTCGATGCACATGCTCAACTCAAGATGACTTCACAGATTCTTTAATCAGCTAATCACAAGAATTCAAAATTAAGCCTCAATCACACCGGGTGAATTCTATGGCATAAGTGTCTTTACATATGTACAAAAATTTGCATGCTCTCTACGAATCATCTTTGTCATATAATTATTATGTACAATACGCAGCAAAGATGCCGTAGCCATAGAGTAACTTAACATGCATGGGATACAACCATCAAACCACTAAAAATTAAAGTAAAAAATTTATAAAAAAAAAGAGTTTATACTACTCCTATCGACTACCTTTCCCTTAAGACGGTCGTCATCCATCCATCATAGAGGGTCACTATTTACACGACTTCGGTTCAATGGGACTCTTCTCGGCAAAAGAACCGAAAACAAACTCAAGAAACCAAAAGAAAATAGTTATGAAAAAAATTTAAAAAATGTCGATGATTTCGACAAAACTATTTACATGCGGCTAACAACATTCCACAGCACACAACAACACTTTCACCCAACAACAATATTTACAATAACGAACATACATAAACCAGAGTCACATTAAAACAAATACGACAACAAGGCGAGAGAACATGCGATGATACACAAAATAAGGCAAACTTCAACACCACCTAACTACTCCACACACTTAAAATCGAACAGCTTGTCCCGGTGTTCGCTGTTCAATGAGCAGGTGGTCCGTGAAACTCCCTGATCAGTCAAAGTATTCCACTTCCTCATCAGGTTACGCCGCCTCATCCCCCATATCTGAGTCTCCACCGTCGTCCTCCTCTCAGACTCAACGTCGGAATCCTCATGACGTGTCTCCTCGTCAGTGGGGACATTATCATCTACAGGCTCCACAAAAGCAGGGCCACCCGACATAGTGCCCTGGCGTTCTCGCCAAATGGGTAATCTAAGTCGAACTGCCACGGCCTTCCGTCCTCCGTTGCCGGTCTCCTGCCTATCTCACGTCATTGGAGCATCTCATCCCGACATGCGGGACATATATTGTCGTCGAGCATATCGCTCGGCCAATGTGAGAACAGGCCCGTGAGTGGTGTCAGGTGCCTTGGTTTTATGCATCTATGGCGCATAGCTCCACTGCGGGATGTAGTCTAGGGCCTCCTCCTCGACCTCAAGGCCCTCGAAGCGTGAGTAAACAGCCCGCCGAATCTGTACACATTGCCCTTGATGCAATCGGGCCCTCTTCATAGCGGATATGATCACCGCCCCGACATTGATCTCCGGCCCTTTCATCGGGCGTATACAAGCATGCGATCCGGTCATCATCATGTGCACCCCGGAATCAACGAGGCAAGCGATTTTAAGCCAGATTCTGGCTTCCCTGTTCACATCTGTGAGTAGCGCAGTGTCTGATGGTAGCCCCTCTCCTTGTGCCTGCTCCAACGTGCCGTAGACCGGGCTTCACACAATGTGCGTCGATATCCGCATAAGGTGGAGTGATGTTCAGGCAATCGGAGTACGTGGGCGTCTGTATTTTGCGCCCCAGGATTATTGAGGTGGTGAGGCTCCAATGCGACAATCTGGCCCCTTATTTTGATGGTGTGGCTCCTTGAGTGTCGGGTTCCGATTGGCATAAAATTCCGGATTAAGTGCGGGTTGCACTCCTTGACTCGTCGAAAATGAAACGTAGCCCGGCAGCGTCCAATCCGTTGCACCATCCGGGAACTCTTGTGCCAATGGTTCCAGTGCAATATGTTCCTCAGGGAAGTATTTGCTTTCTTTGTGTTTAGTATACCGCTTCTTCCCCTCCTCGGTCACCCATGGGCGTGTTCCATATTGGCGGCGGCGCGTGGAGCTGCCGGTCTTTGCTGGGACTGCTGCTCCCAGTCTCAATCTCTTTCTTCCGCGCCTGATGTTGATGCGCCCTTTCCTTTGTCCTGCCTGCTAGACATTGTCTGTCAAAGAAAGCATGACCCATTAACAATGTTGATCGATTTAAACTTAGCTTTGACTAAGGTTGGGTTTTGGCTCGGCCACCACACACTTAGTCTTTAGCTCACATTATGCATTTTGGCAAGATCCATTTATTCTAATTTACAAAAGATACAAAATCTAGAACAACTAACAAAAGAGAAAAAAAAACATAAACGAAATCGCCTCGTGCCTTCTTAAAATTGACGGTATAACCTCTGTGTACTACTTTCGGACTTCGTACCTCTAATTCCAACATACTATCGATAATCATTTCATTACATGGCATTCAGCTAAAGAAATCAAGAAAAATATAGATATTCCACAACTCAAACTAAGCAATTTCCCGATTTTCATGTAATTCAATGATTTCTTGGAATTCACCCAATTTGCACTTAGATAATTGTATCGTTTCTTAAACATAACACGATAAGCATAACACGATTCAAATCACCCAACATGCAACCCACAATTTTTCAACAATTCCTCCTCAATTCAGATTTTTCAATTCACAACCCAACCCTAGCTACAATTTTCGCACAAATTCAATTAAGCATGTAATTATCGAGTTCATATAGTCACAACGATACTACGAACACAATTAACAACAACCCAAATGTATTTAAGCTCAATTTTATATCAAGGGTATGGATTCTTCCTAGTTCATTCTAGAAATTGAAATTTTAGCTAAAAATTGAAGTTGAGTTCAAGAACATACCTTTAATTAGATTAGAGCGAAGAAAAGTTGTGAAATTCAATCCTAATGTCGTGACACGTTGAGGGAGGGGATTTTGGGGGTTTTGTCGCGGAAAGGGGTAAAGAAACATAGGAGAAATGAGGGGTTTAGGGGTTTAAAAAGTGGGATTTTCATGTGGTCGCGGTGACCCGGTGTGACCCGGCGCGATTAACACGTCAGCGTGTCACGGAGGGTAGCCGCGGAGCATGCCCTCCGCGACACGGAGCCATCATCATAGCAGGAATTCTGGAATTTTAAAAATTCAGATTTTTGCCCTTCAACGTGTCACGGAGGGGCAGCGGAGAGCCCTCCTCCGTGCACGGAGCCATCGCGCGGAAGCTCCTTTGTTTGCCACTTAAAAACTTTTTCTTACCGTTTTCTCCTTTGCTTCCTTTGCATTTTTCCCTGCGATCAACCTGTCAAACATCTTACCACACGAAATGGGTTAGAATTCCAAAGTTTAGAAAACCAAAATATTTTTATTTTCTATCTACACTCCTATACTACAAAAAATATTAAATAAAAAAAATAAAAATCTTTTTCTTCTTCTTTTTTTTTTTTCACATTATAATTTACAATTACAATTCACGAGTTGCCTCCCGTGCAGCGCCTGGTTTACCATCTCGGCTCGACGTCGTTTGAGCTCATTCTACCCCTAGGGTGACGGACGTTTTTCTCCGGCGTCCACACCCTCATCAAGCTAACCTCTATCGGGGGGCTCTCCCTTTAGTTCTCGTTGCTCAACGCCACAGCGGCACTCGGTTGCTCAAGTATGTTAATCAGAGTTCCTCATCTACGAGTTTGGTGGCGCCGCACATCAAAACCTCCACCTTATCATGTGCCATCGTTAGCTGACCTGCATTACATCTATGACGCTTTCCGGTTGCGAAGGTCGTCCCAAAATAAATGGGACTTCGCGTCTACAGCTCAAAGTCAATACAACAAAGTCCACCGGGAAGATTAGGAGCGACTTGCTAGCACGTCCTCCCACAATACCGTCTGGTCTTTGCTGAGATCGATCCGCAAGTTGCAAAATCACTGTTGTGGGTCTAGGATTCCTAATTCTTCTTGAATACCGAAGTTGGAATCAAGTTAATGCTCGCTCCCAAATCGCAAACCGCGAGCTCGGATACTTTGCCCGATTGTTAATTGAATTGCTTCCCAAGCTCGGGATCTTTAAGGCCATTGGGCAACCCCGGTTTATATCGAAGTGCACTCCTCTGTAAGAATTGCCGTGGCATATTCGGCGATAAGCACGCTTTTGTTAGTACGATGTCCTTAATATATTTTGCATGTTGGGCACTCCTATAAACATCACAGAGGTAAGTTAATGTGTACCTGTTTAAGCACCTCCATGAATTTCTTGAAGCACGCCTCCTCCTTATGCTTCTTTAATCGTTGAGGAACGGGGTGGGGTCTTTGATTCAGCCTGCACCTGTGTTCCCCCTCTCATCATTTTGCTCCTCTCCGCTTCTGCTACTCCCGACTGTTGAGGTGGTCTTTCAGGTTCCACCTCCTTCAACTGCAAACCACTCCTCGTGGTCCTTTGCATTACACCTTGGGGGTTGGGATGCAGTGTCGGGAGTCTCCTCTAGGCTGGTGTTACGGGCTCCAGCAAATTGCCCAAATTGATACTCTAGTGCCTTGGTAGCTAGCTGAATATTTTTGACGTCGGCTGCCAATTTGACATAGTCAGCCTGCAATTGAGCTTGGCTAGCTACCAGCTGCTTGAACATCTCCTCAATCTTTGGGCGATGGTGGTGGAGGAGGGCATTGTTTCTGTGTGTGCACGATAGTTACGCTGGCCCTCCTTGATTCCGCTGCATCCCCTGACTCGAACTCTGCCCCTGATGGTTGTTTCTACCCCAAGAGAAATTCGGGTAGTTCACTCCAATTAGAGTTGTAGCTATTCCATACTGTTGGTGATTGCTCCTTTGTGCATTCCCAGCAAAGTTCACCGGGTCTGGATTTGCTCCACAACACTCGGCTGAGTGTTCATTGCTCCCGCACACTTCACACCAAATCTGCTGCACTACATTCACTGGGGCTTGAGATTGGCTCAAGTTCATGTTGCCGAAGTGGGTGTTCAATTGATTCTGCAAGGCAGCTATACCACGTGCGGCGATAGACGTAAGCCCATCCACTTCAAGACTCTAATTTTGCTTTCCTTGCTCCTCCCCTTGAAGAGTCGGCATTCCACTCCGGTTCCCTGCGAAATACGATTAAGCAAAGTATACGGCTCCTCATAAGTCTTTTCTAAAGCTTGTCCCCCAGTTGCCGAATCCAGCAAAATTTTTGTGTGGGGTTCCAAACCTTCTATAAAAGTGTGCACCAGCACATCATTTGACTGATGGTGATGAGGACGGTCTCTCAGCAATGATTTAAATCTCTCCCAAGCTTGATACAGATCCTCTCCTTCCTTTGTTGAAACCAGAATTTGACTTCTAAGCTTGCTGTTTACCGGAGGAAAGAATCGGATCAAGAACTTCTTTACAAGATCATCCCATGAGGTGATAGAGTTTGGTGGCTCGACTTTCGGCCACCTCTTGGCATCTCCCAAAAGTGAACATGGGAAAAGTGTAAGCCTGACGTAATCTGTTGACACTCCAGCGGGGATGTAAGTGTCACTTATCTCCAGAAAATTTTGAAGATGTTGTTGTGGATCCTCGATCAAGAACTTCTTTGCAAGATCATCCCATGAGGTGATAGAGTTTGGTGGCTCAACTTTCAGCCACCTCTTGGCATCTCCCAAAAGTGAAAATGGGAAATGTGTAAGCCTGACGTAATCTGTTGACACTCCAGCGGGGATGTAAGTGTCACTTATCTCCAAAAAATTCTGAACATGTTGTTGTGGATCCTCGTGAGGGAGACCTGTAAACTGCCCTCTTGTGTGCAACAATTGCACCATATTCTGTTTAAACTCGAACCTCCCTCCTGGCTCAGGTTTGCGAATGCTAGATGTAACATTACTAGCATGTGGGATTGCCACATCGCGA